>PJEM01014139.1:0-36743 GCA_004023845.1 Helogale parvula
CCAAGGCTCGCAGCCCGGTCAGCAAGAAGGTGCGGCCCTGGGACTCACCTGCCTGACCTGCCGGGGCTGGGGGCACAGGGCGGTGGGGGCACGGGTTTGTGGGGGGAACCTGGCAGGGACCGACCCGGGCCCCCCTGCTGACTCATGTGGGACCCCCAGCAGGGCCTGCGAGCCCTTGGCCTCGGCTTCTGCCTCTGCACTGAGGGAAACGGGTGCAGCCCTCTCGCCTGGAGAGGAGGAACGGTCAGTGAGCCCTGGGGCCCGCGCGGGAGGCTGCAGTGTCTGTCGTGCGCTGTGCGAGTTCTGTGCAAGTCCCAGCACAGCCGCACAGAAGCCCCGCCCTCTGGCTGCGCCTCCCCTCACCCCCAAAAAGCCAGCCCATTAGAGGGACTGGCGTTCCCTGTGGGTTTAGAGTCAGGCTCCTCGGTGAGCCCATCACTAGAGTGGGTCTGATGTCTACTCTAAGCTACCAAAGAGCTGATGCTATGGCATTATGTTATCGTAAAGTCTTTCTTTCCAGAAGGCTCCTTAGGTATCACTGTCCTACATTTACTGTATGATTTCTGCAGACAATGGGTCCAGCGCTTCACTCCCCAAACAGAATTAAGGCTTCACTTTATGATTTACGGGCACGCACGATGACAGGAGGCCTGCAGGACCCCTGGGAAGAGTGACCGGACTGTCCTGCTGGAGCCCTTTGGTGGGGGGGGTAGGGTCCAGGCTGCCCTCCAGGCTGGGCCACAGCACACTGGGAGGCCTCGGAGACGGGCAGCGGTGAGGACCGGAAGCCCCAGTCAGGCGGGCCAGGGGAGGGGCACCACCAGGGCCGGGGGCGGGACCTGGAGGGGTCTCGGGACAGACAGGAGAGGCCTGCACAACTGGCACCAGGCCCGGGCGCAGAGGCTCTGCGGGCAGCAGGGGTCCTAGAGGCGGGCTGTTTGGGTGCCCTTCCTGGGAAAGCCGGCACTCAGGGCGGCAAACGGAAGCCAGAAAGCAGCCTGCCTGGGCACCTGGGGGTCTTGGGGTGCAGGCTGTGGGGGTGTCACTGGGTGCCAGGGTCCGCAGGGTCAGGGAGGAGTGAGAACGAGGGCAGGACATGGCACCGGGCACGAGAGTTCCCCATGGGAGTGGGGAGCGGCCCGTCCTGGAGGGGCAGCGGCCCCAGCGTCTGGCACCTGGGGGACAGAGAGAAGAGGCCTGGCTGGAGGGAGATTCTGGATGACCTGGAGCCCAGGGGCTCCCAAGAAGGGCACCGCGTAGATCCTGCAGGACAGAGAGTGCCCCGGACCTCCCAGAGCCGCACCCAGCTGCCCGGGCGCCCGCCTGAGAGTGGGCGGAGCTGGCTGGGCCACGAAGGACGAGGCCGGGGACCCGGGTGAACTAGCCAGACTCCCCAGGCACAGCCCTGCTCTAGGTCTGAGGCCCTCAGGGACAGGAGTCTGATGTCATCCATTAAGACGTGAGGCTCCGTCCACACACACGAGAGACCACAAGTTAAAAAAGCAAGACTTTCCTTTAACCTTATAGTTTGGGGGGCGCAAAATATTTCTTCTTCATCATCAAAACATTTCTGCTGAAAAATATGCTACAAGGAAAATACAAAAACGAAGCACAGAAATAGCACGTTCTCACTCTCTGGGTGATGTGTGCAAGATGACGGCCGGTGGCCGAGGGCGTGTCCGATGCCACGGCCCCCGACACGTGTCCGCACCAACACAGCGCGCTAGTCCACACGTGAGGACGCGCCGGCAGGGGCTGCAGCGACTCTAACCATCAGTCCTAATTAGGGGTGATAGAACGGTGCTTTGAACAACACAGATTCTGACCTGAAGGTGCATGCAGTGTTGACAGGTTTGAGAAGTTGTCTGTCTTCACAGTCCAGTGAGGGAGCCACCACCGCTGTGGCTCTTTACCCCTGAACCAAGAAGCCGCGAGCCACACTCTAAGTGTGGAACAGCCGGCCCCGCATGCGGGGGTCGTGTAAGGAGGACACCAGTGTCAGGGCACAGCTCTGCGGGTCGGCGCGGCGCGTGGGCGCGTCCCCAGGTCTGCTTGGCAGAGGCAGGAGAGGAGGCAATCCGGCTCCAGTGATTGGGTGGCACCGAAAATACACGGCGTCGCCCCGCGCGGCCCCCTGCAGCCCCCTGACGCCCCGCGCAGCCCCCCGCAGTGGGCCGAGGCGCCGGCACCGCCGGCAGACCCTGTGCTGGCCAGGCGGGGATGCCCGGCCTCCTCCTGTGTCGGGGGGACAGCAGGGCCCCGCGGCCTCCATTACGCAATGCTTCCAGCCCGCGGTGGAGAAAGTGGGTCAGCGAGGGCCAGCGGGCCTCAGGCTCCCGGCTGTCAACTGCCATCAGTCACACAGGCCAGCGAGCTGCTGCAGAGGCAGTGCCTGCCTTTGTCGTGTGGCCGACAGGGAGCGCAGTGCCCTCTGCAGACTGCTGCGGACAAGGAGCAGACCCAGGGGTAGTTAAAGTCCCCTGCCACTCAGTGCCCTTGACCCTGAAGAACCCACCCTGTGTCAGCCGCTGAGGACCCCCGCGCGGGCGGCTCGCCCTGGGCCATGACTTGTGGTGGACGGGGCGCTGTCCTCTGGCCTCCTGTTGGGCCCTTGGACACCTGCCCTGTGTGCCTGGGCCGACGCCCACCTGGGATCCCCCTGCTGCAGAGTCAGGGGCCGCTCCGTGGGCGGTCACACTCCCCCAAAACCCAGCTGACAGGAAATCTGCCAGAGAAAATCTCCTTGTGCTCAGCCATCCCACACGTGGTGTTCCAGAAGGCAGAGCTCTTGTGTCAGCAAGGACCCCACCTTGTGTCCTCTGCGTGCTGGGAACTCAGTTTATTTGTGACTCACCCAGTGGGAGGGAGAGGAGACACAGGCACGCTCCCCTGCAGGGCCGAGGAAGGACCCTCCCCTTCTCTCCCCGCTGCAGCGGCCCAAGGAAGCCCGTCCGCGCGGTCCTGTGCGGACACCGTCCAAATATGTGCCTCCGCTGAAACCCACCCCCGACCCCCACAGCCGCCACAGCGACGACGTGGGCCGCCACAGCGTGTCTGGGCCGCCCAGCCTTCCCGGCCGTCCGCCTGGCTGTCTCTGTGCTCCCGCCTTCTGGCTGCGGGCCTGAACCTGGGGGTTCAGGATCTCCCCTCTCTGGCCCTCTTGCATCCGTTAGCAAATGCCCAACACACGGATGCACAGTTAATAAGTTCATCTTTTCTAGTTTCTTAGGGAAGACCCTGACGGCATCAGTTAAAGCCTTAGCTCTTCCCTTACACAGGGGTTCAGTTCTATGCAATTTCCCCCACGCGTGGCTTTAGCGGCCTCCCACCAATTTTGACCTTTGTGCTTTTTTTCACTCATTTCGAAATACTTTAAAATTTCTCTTTTGATTTCTTTTTGGACTCATGGGATATTGTGAAGTATGTTGTTGAATTTTCAAATACTTGGAAAATTTCTAGAATAGCTTTCTCTTGTTGATCCCTAGTTAATCCTACTGTGGTTCGAAAACACAGCTTGTGACACCTGGGATCCTTCACCGGCACTGAGACCTGCTTGGGGACAGACCGCGGTCTGTCCTGGTGCACGCGCGCTCTTGGGCCGGGGGAGCGCTCCCACAGCCCGGATGGTAGCACAGACTGTCCCCTGCGGTCCCGCCCGATGCCGGAGGCACTGGGGACGCGCCTGCTTTCTGAACCCCCAGCTCGGTCATCGGCATCACACCACCTAGCGCTGCTGCTCCGGCTGATGGACAGACAGGTGTCGTTGTGAGACGTCGCTTATGTCTGGCGATGTTCTCGCTCTGAAATTTTCTTTGTCTTATTACTGGAGTGACCCGGCTTTCTTCTGATTGGTGTAGCGTGGCGTATCTCCTTCCATCTTTTATTCTTAACCTATTTGTGTCTTTATATTTAAAGTGAGTTTCTTGTAGGCAGCATACCCGAACCTTGCCTTTTTACCTTATTTGACAATCTCCACTTTTAAACTGAGGGTGTTTTGACCATTGACAGTGGCTGTTGAGATGGTCGCTTTGCAGCTCTCATTCTACTATTTGTTTTCTATTTTTACCATCTGTTCTTTGTTCTCCTATTTCTTTTTTTATTAAATTTACTTATTTATTTTGAGAGGGAGAGTGCAAGTGGGGGAGGGGCAGAGAGAGAGAGAATCCCAAGCAGGCTCCCCACAGATGGCCCAGAACCCCGTGCGGAGCTCGAACTCATGAACGGCGAGAGCACGACCTGAGCCGAAATCGAGAGTCAGAGGCCTGACTGACTGAGCCCCCAGGCGCCCGTTCCGCCATCTCTATTGGTTTTCCCTCCGTTTAATTAGTGCAGCCTGACTGGCCCTCTGCCACTTGGCCGAGTGGCAGAAACAATCACGTCACGTGGGAAGACCTCCTGTGGGCGGCACCTGGGCCTCTGTTTCCCCCTTGTCCTCGGCACTCTCGCTGTGGCTTTGGTCCTCCTAGGTCATAAGCTGACGTGATCATTTCTGATGTAAACAATTATCTCCTAAAGGACTTACAGGCCGACGCCTTGGGGGCTCAGTGAGTTAAGCATCTGATGCGATTTCAGCTCAGGTCATGATCTCACGGTTCATGGGTCGACTTCCATGCTCAGAGCACGGAGCCTACTTGGGATTTTCTCTCCTCTCAAGATAAGTAAACATTAAAAAAAGTAGGGATTGAGAGGATGAGAGCAACTTCATCCTTAGCCACCCTCGGGTAGACGCAGATTCCCAGCTGCTCCCACTTGTCTTCTATGTGAAGCACTTCATTAACAATTTCTGTAGTCTGAGCGTGCTGCCGGGGAGGTCTGTTTCCGTAGGTGTGGCCCGTGTGGCGCGCCGCCAGCGTGAGGGAGGGTCACCCGGCACAGAGCCAGGGCCGCCGCGCCCTCTCCGCTTCCCCCTCCGTAACACACCCTCTTCCACGGCACACTTAGGGGCTCCCCTCGTAACCGCTGGCTTTGCACAGTTCACCCGCCACGTGCCTCCTCGCGGTCCCCATTGTTTGCCAAATGCACTTTTTGCCCTGTCCCCCCACTTGCAGGGCCCCCAAAAGCATGTCCGGTGGCTGCTTGGGGTGGAGCCGAGCTCACTGATGGCCTGCTCGCTCTCTTCTGCCCTTTGTCTGCGTCTCACGTGGACAGCGTCGATCTCCGTCCCGGAGTTCACGCTTTCGTCTGCAGCTCCGTTCTGGGGCTCAGCCCACCCAGGGCGCGTGTCATCTCAGACCCTGGACTTCTCACCCCAGAAACTCCACCTGGGTCCTTTGTCATGTCTTCCACGTCCCCATTTGACACGTTGGGCCCTTCGCTTCTTGAACATGTGGTTACAGTTTCGATGATTTCGACGTCCACGTCCCGCAGGCGTACGGCCATCGCCGCTGAGTCTAGGTCAGGGCGGGGGTCACCCAGTGGGGGGAGCACAGGCCACCGCTGACCGCGGCAAGAGCTCCCTCCCGCGGCTCCGCGGGCAGGTGCTCCCCGGTCGTCGGTCGGCCCCGGTCGCCCCGGGGCCGCAGTGCCAGCGCGCCGGGCACCGAGGAGACAGAAGAGCGGCCTCGTGGGAGCCTGCGGACTGAGCCACCTCTTCCAGCTGGGCCACTCGCTCTGTCCTGCGTGTGGGCACACGGCTGGCGCGACGGCAGCAACAGTGTGATCTGTAATCAACAGTCCAGATCTGAAACCCCCTGGCTGCCAGTGCGCGGGACACAGAAATCCAGCTCAAACTGCTCTGTGCGGCCGGTCTGGAGACAATGCTGACGGGAGGCCTGGGACCAACTTTCAGGGAAGGCGGGGGTGAGGCTGGGCTGCAGGAGCAAGACCCGGGGATGGGAAGCCACGGCGTGCTGTTCGCTCCTGGGGGGGAGGCCTGGGGGGAGGCCACTGCAAAGGCTCCGGACACACAAGTCTCGTGTCTCCAGCCACCGGGCAGGGGCAGACCGTTCCCTGAGTCCTGAGGAAGGACTGGCGTGGGTCACGGGCCCGGGTCCGAGACGTCGGGTCACATGGCCCAGACTCTGCGAGGACCCGCTGCTCCGTGTGGAGCGTCTCCAGGGCAAGCGGGCCCCTGTTGGAGTTGGCCGCCCTCCCTCTCTCCCTCAGCAGCCTTCCTGTGCGGCATTTGTCTGAAGAGCTCCCCGCTTTCAAAGGTGCCCGCCCTCCAGTGCCAGGCTGGGGAGAATCTGGGGATGAGGGTGAGTGTCCTGATACTGTAGTGTCACCAGGTGAGCCCTCCGGGGACTTAAGTGTTCTTCCCTCACAAGGCCCAGGGGTCCTCCCGCAGCACGGATCTGTAGCTGTGGCCAAGTATCACTGCTGCACTGTGCGGGCGCCCGGGACCCGGAACGCTTGCTCGCGTTGCCAGGCCAGCGCCCGGCACCAGGTTTGTTGGAGCCGCTGCAGAGGTGCGGGTGGGGGGCTGATGTGACACCGGGTGAGCAGATGGAGTTGCCGGGCTGCCACGCTGCCTGCGGGACCGCGGCGTCGGCCCACGCTGACAGCAGGGTTTTCTGCTCCGCGGCTCCTGCGCAAGCCAGTCTGCGGCCGGAGGGGTCCCTGCGCTGGGCTGCTGGGAAGCCAGACACCCAGCTCCCGGGTCTTTGCAGGGGAGGCATGAGGAGGGAGGAGAACAGGAAAGTCCTCATAATTGCCAAACCCATCCCAGGACCCATGTCACGTGATGAAGAAACACAAAGCAGAAGGTGCCGGCACGTGCCGAGGCCCTGGCAGCCCAGGGCTCACGCTCCGCAGCCCGCAGCCCCGCAGCCTCCCTGGCAGCAGCCGCTTTGTCTGCGAAGATGGAGCCGACGCAGGCGGGGACACTCAGGAAGCAAACACGCCAGGGCCATCTGACGTGCACACGTGACGGTCATCACATTGTAGATCCTGTCCGCATGTATACGATGCAGCCATTAACGTTTCCCTTTAAATCCGGGACAGCTGTAGGAAATCGGCCTCAATCTGCACACAGGAGGGCAGGGAAGCTGACGGTCAGTTTGCCGCCAAAGGCCCCATCATCACACGGGGTGCCGCGCTGAGCAAGTGTTTGCAACAGGAAAGGTGCCCGGGAATGCTTGCTGGGGGCCCGTCCCCGGAGGCTGCCCCCAGCCACACGGCCCACCTGTGGCCCTCCGCCCAGACCTGCTGCATGCGCGCGCGCGCAGCAGATGAGCGAGGCCATCAGGATGGCAACCCCTCCCCCCCAGTCCCGTGGGGAGCTCTGGCCTGCCGGCCCCTGGAGCCTTCCTCTGTCCTCTGGCTGGTCCTGTCCTTGGGGGTTGTCCTGTCCTGTCGGCAGGTTGGCACCTGCTGACGCCTCTCTTCTCCTTTCAGCTCGCCCCACCACACAGACGCGAGGACAGGCGCCCTGCGAGGTGAGGCTGCGTGGACAGGCGGGGCGCACAAGGCCCGCCCCAGCATCCGGGCTCGTAACAGAAACGCCTACAAGAGGGGCAGCGGGGCTCCTGCCTCCGGGCAGCCGGAAGACAGGTGTCTTCCCCTAACGACAATGAGGACTGGATATTACGTACAAAGCGAACACGGGGAAGAGCCTGACATGTTGAGAGGAGGAGACGCCAGCATGCCAGCCGCCCACGGGGTGACATGGTGCTGAGTCTCCGGTTTTCTTTCAGCATCTTCACCTCAGACTTGGGGGAGAAGACCAGCGACCTGGAAACACCACTGGACACAGACCAAAAAGGCCCAACAAAGCCCGCCGCCCCCGGTGAAGGGACCAGAAAAGACAGCTCAGCCGGAACGGACACTCGAGGCAGTAATGGCTCCGCTCCAGCGGCCCCGCCAGCGCCAGCACAGGCCGAGTGGGGGCCTCGCCGGCCGGAACGATGCTCTCTAATACCCTACCGGGTGCGACCCGAGAAGGCGGGCCGGGGGGCAGGCAGAGACACGCCAGCCCACCCCGTGGCGTCCCAGCCAAAGACCCAGCGGGGAGGTGTGACTCTCACCCCAAGTAATGAGATGTCCCTCAGTCTCCAGGTGCCAAGAGAGGGGCACCTGCACCCCCACCCCTGCGAGTGAGGAGGCCGCACACCTCCTTTCTCTTGTGGAGTCATGTCAGAGGAAACCAGGGGAAACAGCAGGTTTAAGTGATAGTCAGGCTCGTGACCTAATATCCAAAGTGGCCATGTTTCAAGCCAAGAAGCAGAGAGATCTCAAACTAAATGAAAGATGCCCAGCAGACAGCAACCTGCGACGACCGATGTTAGCGTTATCCGACGAGAATCTCAAAGCAGCCATCATACAAATGCTTCAATAAGCAATTAAGAATACTTTTAATCAAATGAAAAAAATATAAAGTCTCAGCAGACAAACAAAAATTCTCACCCCCAAAATGGAAGATAGAAAGAACTAAATAGAAACGACAGTGCTGAAAAATACAGTAATGGAATGAGGGGTCCAAGAAGAGAACCGGTGAACCGTCAGACAGAGCGGTTTTCGTCTGAGTGACAGAGTGAAAAGAGACTTGGAAAGAAAGAGAGCAGGGGCGCCGGGGGCTCAGTCGGTGAAGCATCGTGCTTCTGCTCAGGCCACGACATCGCAGGGGCCCATGGGTTCGGGCCCCTCGTCAGGCTCTGAGCTGCTTCGGGTTCTGTGACCCCCTCACCCTCTGTCCCTCCCCCTGCTCACGCTCTCTCTCTCAAAAATAAACATTAAAAAAATTTTTTTAAAATAAATAAAAAAAGAGAACAGAGCCCCAGAGACCTAAGACTGCGACAAATATGTAGCATTTATACTCTTAAGGTCCCAGAGGAAGAGAGGAAGAAGATGGGGCCGAAAAACTACTTGGAGAAATAGTGTTCGGAAACTTTCCAAATTTGGCAAAAAGTATAAATCCACATATTCAAGAAGCTAAGTAAATCTCAAGCAGGATAAGTCCAAAGAAATACACACAAACACATATAGTCACATGTTTAAAAACATGTGAATGTGTTGATTCTCCTCTTGGGTTTTCTGAATTATATTTAATGGTTGAAGCAAAAATTAAAGCTCTGCCTGATGTGATTCCAACAGTATATTGAGGAAATATCTGTAAAAATTATATTATAAATGGGGGAGGGTAAGGAACCATACAGGAGGTTAAAGGTTTTACACTTTTTTTCAGACTGATAAAATGTCAGCACCAGCAGAACCCATAAGCTGCAGAATGCAGTAGGATCTGCAGCAACTGTAAAAGCCCACACAAAGGGGCGTTCTCGAAAACACCATCAATAAGCCAAAATGGAATTTTTAAAAAAAATTCAGTAACCTACAGGAAGGCGGGAAATAAGAAAACAAACAAAAAAAGACAAAAAATGAAACGGCAAGTTTAAGCCCTAACATCCCAATATTTACACTAAATATTAATAGTTTAAATACACCAAGTAAAAAAAGACAATGGCAGAGGTTAACAAAACGTGCCTCAGTCATTCGCTGTCTGTAAGAAACTCACTTCAAACAGGCCGATATAAGTAGATTGAAATAAAAAACCCTGGAAAGGTGGGCCATGCCACCGTTAATCAAAAGGAAGCAGGAGCGGTATCCTTAATACCAGACAATCAGAAGTGCTAGCAAGGACGTGCACTGCTGGTGGGAGTGCAGTTGGTGCGGCCACTGCGGACAACGGTACGGAGCTTCTTCAGAAAATAAAACACAGAAATGCCATGTGATCCCATCATTCCACTTCTGGGTATTTATCTGAAGAAAATGAAAACACCCATCCCGAGAGATATATGCTCCTTGCAGCCTCATTTGCAACAGTCCAGGCACGGGAGCCACCTAGGTGTCCACCGACGGACACGGACGGAAAAGATGCGGCGCACACGCAGCGGGGTGCTACCCGGCGGTGCGAAAGAGTGAGATCTTGTCACTTGTGACAATACGACGGACCTTGGGCGTATTACGTGAAGGGAAACACGCCAGACAGAGAAAACCAAGCCCCGTATGACCTCACGTAGATGTGGGATCTAAAACACGAAACAGACGAAACAAAACAGAAATACATTCACACATACAGGAAACGCACTGTCGGCTACCGGAGAGGGGCGGGCTGGCGGGGGGGCCAAGGTAAGTGACGGAGGTTAAGAGGAACGCGCTTCCGGCTGTAAAAGAGGCGAGTCACGGGGGCGTGAGGCGCAGCGCAGGGACTATGGCCGGTAAGACTGTACTGACTGCGTGGTGACAGGCGGCAACAAGACCGATCGTGGGGGCAATTTTATAATATATACAATCTTAAATCTAAAACAATGTAAACCTACTAATCAAATTAAGTGTGAAAACTATTATGTACACCTGAATCTAATAGGATATTATATATGATTATACTTCAATTAAACACAGACTTCAGAGCACTGAGAGCCCTCAGAGACACACAGGGACATTATGAATGACCAGGGGACCAGCTGTGAGGAAGTAGTAGCCATCCTAAATGTTACGAATCAAACACCAGAGCTGTAAAATATGCGAAGCAAAAACTGATAGAACGGAAAGGAAAAATCTACAGGTCCACAATGACAGCTGAAGGTCTCACTACTCTGTCTCAACAACTGAAAGAACCAGGCGTAAAACCAGCCGGGGCGTAAGAAGAACTCACAGCCCATCGATCGGTAGGACCTAGTCAGCATTCACCAAGCACTGTATCGGCAGCAGGAGAACACACACTCTTTCCAAGCACCCACAGAGCATGTACCAACACAGGCGTCTCACTCACCATCAAACAAAGCTCACCAAGTTTAAAAGCATTAAAATCATTAGTGTGTGCGCTGATCACAACGGAATCCAACTAGAAATCAGTAACAGAAAGATAACAGGAAAATCTTGAAGTACTTGGAAATGAAAACAACGCATCCAAACAATCCTTGGGAAAAAAGAAGAAGAAATCTCAAGGATCATTAAAAAAAATACATTGACCCAAGTAAAAATAAAAATAAGCACACTAAAAATTGTGGGACACAAGGACGCAGTGCCTACAAGAAAGCTTGTAGCACAAAATACATACATGGGAAAAGAGGGAAAAAGTTTCAAATCAATCATCTAAGCTCCAATTTTAAGACTCTAGAAAAAGAACAAAATAAAAACAAGCAAACAGAAGGAAGGAAGAAATCGTTGAAATTATAAACAAAAATTAGAGAAAATCAATGAAATCAAGAGCTGATTCTTCGAAAAGACCAATGAAATGGACAAACTTACACAAAGACTGACAAAGAAAAAAAGAAGTTGGACAAAATAATATGAGGACTGAAACAGCAGCTGCGGGAAGAGCCTGGCAGACATGAGACGGATAAGCAACACTAAGAACAATTCTCCAGAAATAAATTGACTGAGACAAACTGACCTATTTCTGGAAAGAGACAAACTACCCCAAACCATTCTATATGAAGTAGGTAGTTTGCATAGCCCTACATTAGTATTATGAAATTGAATTCATAATTTTACAACGCCAAAAAGAGATCTCCAGGCCCAGATGCTTTCACTGCAGAATTCTACCAATGTTTTTAAAAAGAATTAACACCAATTCTACATAATGTCCTTCAGAAAACAGAAGGGAAAAAAGGAGCATTTTGTGAAGCTAGTATTACCTTGGACAAAAATCAAAGTGTACAAGAGAAAAAAAAACGGTCCTCAAGAATATATGTCAAAAATCCTCTAAAAATATTAGCAAATAGAATCCAGCAAGATATAAGAATTATACACAATGACCATTCTTCTAGTGATGCAAGGCTGCTTTACCGTTTGAAAATCAATTAGTGTAACTAATCATACTAATAGACTAAAGAAGAATACTGCAGGATCGTATCAATGCATATAGAAAAACATTTAACAAAATTCAACACTCATTCATTATTAAAACTCTCAGGGAATAGGCAGGAATAGAAGGGAACTCCCTTAACTTGACAAAGAGCTTCTACAAATGCCCACATCTAACATCACACTTAGGGCTGGACTTTCCCCCGAAGACAAGGAACAAGGCAAGGACGTCCCCTCTCACCACTGTGATTCAACCTAACGCTGCAGCTCCAGCCAGTATGACAAGGCAGGAAAAGGAAATAAAAGGCACACTGATGAGAAGGAAAAAGACGACACTGTCCCTATTTGTAGATGATATGAAATGCTGAGGTATAACCCTAACAACACATGTTAGGACCTTCATGATGAAAAGTACAGTATGCTGATGAAAGAAATCAAAGATCTAAACAGATGGAGAGACGTACCATGTTCATGAACGGTGATTTCTCACAGTAAGGATGTCAATTCTCTCCAAGTTAATATACAGTTTTCACATAATTCCTGTCAAAATTCCAGCAAGAAATTCATGGACACAGAGAAGATTATTGTAATAGTTATAGGAAAAGGCAAAGGAACTAGAACAGCTAAAACAATTTTGACAAAGAAAAGTAAAGTGGAAGGAATCAGTCTCCTCAGGTTTAAGACTTACTATTCAGCTACTGCGATCAGGACTGCGTGGTGGTGGCAGAGGGAGACACAGATCCAGGGAACAGAAATAGACCCACACGATTATGCTTGACTGAGTTTTGACTGATGTCAGAAAGAGCAGTTCAGTGCAGGAAAGACGGCTTTTTCATCAAATGGTGCGAGAGCAACTGGGGAAGTAAAGAAATTCTAAAGACCCAGGGCAAGTCAGAATTCTTGGACTTGACACTAAAATCAAGATGTTCAAAAGGAAAAACTGATAAATGGGACATTCCAGGAGTAAAAACCTTTGCTTTGCAAACAAAAACGAAAACAAAAAGCCATGTTATGAAGATGAAAAGACAAGCCACAGACTGGGAGAAAATATTGGCAAACCACATTTCTGACAAAGAACTAGTTTCTAAACTATACTAAAAAAGATCACAGTAAATAGCCAAAACTCTCAATCCAGTTAGGAAATGGGCAAAAGCTATGGTTGTTTCACCAAAGAGGATACATAGATATAGATACAGACACACGGCAGAGAGATGACAAGTGGGCTCACGGGACGGGGTCGCTGTCACCCACCCTCAGGGAGATGCCGCTGAAAGCCACATGCGACCCCACCACACACCCGCGAGAACGGCTCCCAGACAAAACGGTGACCACCGCGAACGGGGCGCAGACGCAGAGAGACCGGACCCCCCGCTCGTGGCCGGTGGGAATGGAGCACGGGGCGGCCACGCTGGGAAAGAGTTCGGCCGCTTCTTAAAAACTAAACACGCAACTATCGTACCACTTAGTGATTGCGCCTGTGGGCATTTATTCCAGAAAAATGAAACTTTTCATCCTCACAGAAACCTGTACGTGATGTTCACAGAGGCTTCAATTATTTTAACTCCCCCAAATTGGAAACACTTCCACCCAGCAGTCGGTTAAAGAGTCACGGGGCGTGGGGTGCGTGCAGCAGGGGTCCCACAGGGACCAGCTCGGCTGTAAGACAGGACAAATTAGTGACCACTCAACAACTGGGGTGACCCCGCAGAGCGTCAGGCTGGGTGCGGCCAGTCCCCAGAGATGACACGCTGTGCGATTCCATTATGTACCGGTCTTGAAACGACAGAAGTGTGGAAGTGGGGAACAGATTGTTGGTCTCCGGGATCAAGGAAGGGTAGGGACAGGGGGCGACGTGTGAGGCTGTGGAAAGGTGGCACGGGGGTCCTTGTGGGGACACGGCGTCCCGTATCCGTGTCAACATCCCGGCGGTGATACGCTCACTGTGGCTTTGCAAGATAGCGTTGGGGGAAACGAGGACGTGTGCATGGACTCCTGTGTTAGTTCTCACAACTGCCCGTGGATCACCGTTACCTCAAATACGAAATTTAATTAAAAAAAGAAGGAGCTGTTTTGACGGGAGATTGTATCAGGCGATTCAATTCACGAGCGAATAAGGAAGCCAAATCCCCCTCAGATAATTCCAGCAAAAGAGCCATCCTGACGTGTGACGAGACTGAAGTTATTAAGATAAAAAGTCAGACAGTAAAAACGCAGGCGCTCCTTCCAAGGGAAGGCATTTCGAGGGAGTCAGTGGCTCTGGTGCTAAGTCACGGCACCTACCCCTTCCTTCACCCCCCACCCACCCACTAGCTCGCCCGTTCACACCCCCCGCCCACTCGCCCGTTCACACCCTCACCTACACACCCACCCACTTGTTCACACATTCACCCACCACTCACTCCCACCCCCACCTACTCACACTCACACACTCCCCTACACACCCTCTCCTGCTTACCCACGCACTTACACTCCCACACTTACCCCACACCCCCACTCACATACCCCAAAGCCTCTCACTCAGTCCTATTCACATCACCCACTCGCACTCACACACACACTCACTCACACTCATCTACATGCTCACCCCCCATGTCTACTTGTACACACTTGCTCGCACACTTGCACGCGCGCGGGTCTTTCACACCAGTCTGTGTAGTGCAGGAGGCACGGCAGACGCGTCCCACAGAACCTCTAGCACCAGCCTGCCCTTGGCCTTGGCCGTCCTGGGAGGTGGGGTCTGGCCGGGGGATGCGGGGCCGTCACCAGTCTGCACGGCTCAGGAGCCGGCGGCGTGGCCGCGACCCGGTCTGCGGTGGTGATGTGACCGCGTCCCCGGACTTCACGAGCAGGAGCCCTTCCCGTAAGCGTGGAGCTCAGGCCCACCTGTGCCGGCCCCTCCCACGTGCCCCTGGGAGGCGCAGGGACTCTGCACCTCCCCCCGCAGGGCAGGTGGAGCCCCGTGGTGTGGACGGAGAGCAGAGGACATGGCCTCCCGACAGTCACGCTCTGGGGCCGCTGACCGGCTGCTTGGCCAGGGCACTCTCACTGGACCCCGTGGAGGATGAGTCTTGCTTCCCGTCACCGAGGACCTTCCAGAACCTCAAGTCAGGCCGTCATCCTCTTGCTGAAACTGCTGGGCATCTTCCCATCACCTGTGTAATCCCACCCAGGCCCCTTCCCTCCCACGCCGCCGCCCCCAAGGCCCCTGGTGCCAAACCCACCCCCATTTCCCCTCCGCCCCCCTACCTGGGACAGGCTGAGCTCCTTGCACCTCCGCACCGGCCTTCCCGGGGGCCCTCCTGCCAGGCCTCTGCCCGCCCCCCGTCTCTCCCGGGCCCTGTCCTCCCCCACTGCCTTGGCCCGTCACACTGGGGACAGAGGACACGTTTGCCTTCCCCGTTCAACACCGAACGCCCAGGTCCCAGCACCACTCCGGGCCCACACGAGGGCAGAGCAAATTCAGCACCTTCTCGCCGCTGGGGTGAACGCATGTCATGAGCAGGCACCCAGGCCCTCTCCGTCGGCACCGGACATCCTGACATCAGGACGCGGTGGTGTCTAGACTCGGACGCGACAGAACATCCCGGAGTCAACGGCCACTCCTCCCGGACCCTCGCTCCTCTCTCCTTCCCTCGGTCACTGAGGGTCTGCTGGGAGCTGAGTGTGCGGGGTGTGAGGACACCTGGGGACTGTCCCCACCTGTCCCCTCAGCCTGCCAGCTCCCAGGGGAGCAATAGAAGGACGCAGACCAACACCACCCAACGGGGGCTGAGTCCCACCCTGGGGGAACAGAACAGCCGCATTCTTGCTGAGCTCCGGAAAGTGACTGCCTCCTTCTCAGTCCAGTGACGGGAAAAGGCTTAGCTCTGTTTTCAGTTCCCTTGGTTTCTGGTCTCATTTTATTACTTCTTCTTTTCCTTTTCCTTTACTTGTTTTTTCTTCTAGTTCTGAAGGTGGAGCCTTAAATTACTGTCTGGAGATCTTTTCTCGGGCTGGCCCTTCACGCCACAAATCTCCCCAGAGGTGCTGATGTACTTGTATCCTACAAAGTACACACAGATATCTCTCCCAGCTCAAAATATTTCACCATGTCCCCCGATACTTCCTCCTCGGCCAGCACATGATTCAGAGGGTGTGTGTTTTGATTTTTAAGTATTTGGAAAAGATCGGGTTACCTTTAGTTACTGATTTCTGTTTCATTTCCACTCTGGTCAGAAAATACATGATTTCAGGGTTCCTGGATGGTTCACTAGCATCTGACTTCGGCTCAGGTCACAGTCTCACAGTTCCCAAGTTCAAGTCCCAGGATGGGGGAGCACAAGCCCCGCTCCAGGGGACCCCACTTCTCGCTCTCCCTCTCTCCCTCCCTCTCTGCCCTCAGAGATTCTGTCTCCCTCTCTCTGTCCCTCGCTCTCTTGTGCCCTTTCTCTCAAAAAAAAAAAAAAAAGAATTCAGTTGTTTTAAATGGTAGGCTTTTATTTTATTTTTACATAGAATGTCCTGTGTGTGCACCTTCCTGCCCGGGTCCCTGAGGTCGGGTCGGTGGGCTGCACCCGTCCCTGCTTCTCCGCCTGTGATTATCCGTCTGCCTGTTTCTCCACGACAGGGTGTCTCCAACTGTAATCATGGCTTTGTCCTCTCTGCCTTCTATTCTGTCAGTTTTGTTTTGCATACCTGAAGCCCTGTTATTCAACACACATGCATCTGGGATGTCTTGGTGAATTGGTCATTTTATATGAACGTGACGTCTTTCTTCCCCTCTGGTGGTTTTCCTTGTCCTGAGTCTGTCTCATCTGATCCTAATGTAGCCTCCCCAGGGGTCTTCGGATGAGTGTTCACGGGACACATCTGTCCTGTACCTTGTAACTTACAACAGCATATTTCATGTAGGTATCTTGTTGATTGCACATAGGTCGATCTTTATTTTTTACATTCTGATAATCTCTCACTTTTTGAAAAATGTTTATTTACTTTCAGAGGGGGAGGGGCAAAGAGAGAGGGAAAGAGACAATCTCAAGCGATGTCAGCGCAGAGCCCAACGTGGGGTTTGAACTCACGGGCTGTGAGATCATGACCTGAGCTTAAGGCAAGAGTCGGATGCTTAACCAACTAAGCCACCCAGGCACCCCTGATAATCTCTTACTTTTAATTGGTCTGTTTACACACTTTTTAATGTTTATTTATTTTTGGGAGAGAGTGTGTGTGCGCACACGTGCAAGCACGCGAGCGCACACACACATGCGTGAGCGGGGGAGGGGCAGAGAGAGGGAGACACAGAATCCGAAGCAGCTCCAGCCTCTGAGCTGTCAGCACAGAGCCCGACGCGGGGCTCCAACTCACAAGCTGTGAGATCATGACCTGAGCTGAAGTCAGACACTTAACCGACTGAGCCCCCCAGGCGCCCCCACAATTTTCCTTTATATTTGCAGATTGAATGACTGTCAACTCAAACCTGTATATAGTTTTGTGAGCAATTTTGAAATAACTTCAGATCCATGAGTGGTCGCAAAAATAACAGGGTTTCTGCAGACCCTCACCCACTTCCATGGAGCAGTGTGTTACCTAAACAGTCGCTGACATTGGTAAAATGCTATTAACTAAACTGCAGGGTTAAAAAATTTTTTTAATCTTTATTTTTGAGAGAGAGAGACAGAGAGAGAGAGAGAGAGAAAATGAGTTGGGGGGAGAGAGAGAGGGAGACACAGAATCTGAAGCAGGCTCCAGGCTCCAAGCCATCAGCACAGAGCCCGATGCGGGGCTCGAACCACGACCCTTGAGATCACAACCAGAGCCGAAGTTGGGCGCTTCACCGGCTGAGCCCCCCAGGCGCCCCTAAACTGCCATTTCATCTGCACTCTCTCCGGGATAGCGGGCCTGCCCCGTGTCAGCTTTCTCTGACCACCCGTGAAGCAGGCGCACCGTACAGAGATCCTGATGCCCTCCCCATCCCAACCCCAGGCAGCCGCTAATCTGTCCCACATCAATCAAATCTACCAATGTGTCATCCAAGAGCTTTGTGTGAATCGACTCAAACACAGCCTTTTGAGACTGGCTTCTTCTCACGCAGGCGCGGGTGCTCCCGAGGTTGCCGGGGTTGCGCGCAGCCGCACGGGCTCCTCTGACGCTGAGCGGCGGTCCGCTGCACGGCTGCACACGACCTGCGCCTCCAGTCACCTCAGGAGGGACATCTGGTTGCTTCCGGGCTTTGTCAATTACAAATAAAGCAGCTGTGAGTAATGTTGTGCGCGTGTCTGCGTGACTGTAAGTTTTCATTTTTCTGTGATTAGCACCCAGAATCGTGATCACTGGAGAGCACGTCACGTGTATGTCTAGCCTAGTAAGAAACTGCCGCACCGCTGGCCAGAGTGGCCGCGCCGCTTCCCATGCCCGTCGTGGGACAGCCCAGCCGCTCTGCGTTCTCGCCTAAACCGGGGGCTGGCGGCGTTTTTGCGTTTGCCACTTTGACAGGCGGCACTGACAGCGCCTTGTGGCTCAGCCTGCTTTAGCTTACGGCTCCCGACGCTCCCCATCTATCCGTGTGCTCTTTCCCATCCACTCGCCCTGCTGGGAAAAGAGCCTGCTGGGGCTTCTGCCCGTTCTCTACCTGGGGAGCTTGCTGCTTGCGGTAGAGTCTGAAGTTCTCTGCGTTGTGGATTCACGCCCGTTGCTGGAACGTGACTTACAGAGATTCCCTCCGCACTTCCGATTTGTCTTCTCACCTCTTGACGGGGTGTTCACAGAGCAAGCGTTTTTAATCGTGACAAAGTCAATTACTCAATTTTATCTTTCACAGGTGTGCCTCTTTCTCCTATGTTTTCTCCTAGAGAGAACATTGTTTTACATTTACATTCAGCTATTTGATCCATTTTAAGTTAATTCTTTTTTTTAAATTTTTAAAAATGTTTTATTTATTTTTTATACAGAGAGAGACAGAGCATGAGAAGGGGAGGGGCAGAGAGAGAAGGAGACACAGAACCAGAAGCAGGCTCCAGGCTCTGAGCTGTCAGCACAGAGCCTGACGCGGGGCTCGAACCCACGAACGTGAGATCTGACCTGAGCCGAAGTCGGAGGCTTAACCGACTGAGCCACCCAGGCGTCCGAATTTTAAGTTAATTCTTGTGCACGCTATGACGTTGAAGGCAAGAGCTTTTTTGTTTTGTTTTGTCGTTGCTATATAAATATCCAATTGTTTCGATACCACTTATGAAAAGACTCCCCTTCTGTGTAAAACTGCGTTATTACCGTCGTCCATCCTCAGGCGGGTGCTCCCCGGGAATGCGTCGTGCATGTGTGCCTACCTGCCCGCCAGCATCACCATGATTGCCGTCCGCGTCACTCCAACTCGATTCTTTCTCAGAATTCTCTGGGGTAGTCCTGAAAATCTAAAATCAACTTGTCTGTATCTACAAACGTTGCTGCTGGGATTCAGACAGGAGCTGCATTGAGCCTACAGGCCTGCTGGGAGACATCAGCATCTTTGTTACGCTGAGCGTCCCAATGTACGACCATGGACGTCGGGGACCTGGGTCGTCTTTGATTTCTCGGGTTGGTGCTTTGTAGTTTGCAGTCTATGAATCCTGTGCGTGTTTGTTAGACGCAGAGCAAGTGTATAACTCTGTGGAGTTCCTGTAAATGGTACTGGGTTTTGAATTCGGTTTCTGATTTGCTCCCTGATGGTCTGTAGAGCAGTATTGTCTTTTGTGTGCTGGCCTTGCACTCCTAAACGGTGAACGTCCTTAGTGGTTCTAGGAGTTTCTCGTTGACTTAATGGGATTTTTGATGGAGGCAATCATGTCATCTGCAAATAGAAGACAGGTTTATCTCTTCCCTCCAAATCTGTCTGCCTTTCATTTCCTTTTCCTGCCATAGTGACCTGGCTAACGCTGGTAGCACTGTGCTCCACACAGCGGCGAGGACAGGCACCCGTGTTTTGCTCATGATTTTGGGGGGAAGTCTTAGTCTTTCACCGTTAACTATGGGAGGTGTTAGCTTACTCCCTTTTGACCAGAACCAAAACTTCGTTCAATCTTTCATATTGATTAAATTGACGAAATTTGTTTATAACCAGTACTTTGAAAGATCCTGATATAACAAGTATTGCAATTTTTCTTTTTTATTAAAAATTTTTTAAAAAGTAGGCTTCATGCCCAGCACAAGCCCAATGCAGGGCTTGAATTCATGACCCTAAGATCAAGACCTGACCTGAGATCCAGAGTCAGATGCTTCACTGACTGAGCCACCCAGGCGCCTCCATCATTCTTTTTTAAAAGAATATTCAAGTTAGCAGAATTCTAGTAAAACAAATATTGTTTTAACAGCAGCAGTAGCAATAGTAGTGGTGAAGTCCAAGTGCTTTTGCGGACGTAGCCCGGCTCTGTGCTAGTGCTGGGGGGACACCCTCACCGGCGTCCGTGAGAAGAGGAGGCACACGGCAGCGAGTGACAACCAGGTCCTCCCAGAGCTCACGCTCCCGACCGCCAGGCAGCCCCCTCTCGTGCCGGCCAAACACAAACCAACGACGGCATTAGTTTTAGACGTGAAATGAAGAGGCTCATGTTTGAAAGTGGCACGGAATGTCCCCTTGTAAGGCCCTTTCCTCAAAGGGCAGAATCGATGGATTCGGGTACTGCGGTGGAAGGTTCCGGCTGTCTGATGAGTCCTCCATGGCGGCCGCTCTCAGCCGGCGTCCTACTCGCTCTAACACGAGCCCTCGCTCCGCACGAGGGAGCGGACTCCTCCAGGCGGAGGCCACACAACAGCGGCGGGGGCCAGGCAGGCCAGTCGGCGGTGCTTGTCCGGGGCTGCACCCAGGGCTCGGCTGTCTGGAAGGGACCCCGGGGGACGAGCGCAGACTTGACGTATCGAGTGGAACAGCTCGGTGCCCCGTTGGGCTGCAGGTGGCCGGCGCAGCAGAATCCGACAGAGCCTATTAGCCGCTTCGCGCTCCTCGAGGGACTCACCACGCGGGTTACATCCCGGAGGCCACGCGGGGGACGTGAGGTCTCCGTAACGCCGTGCGCTTGCCAGTCCCGGTTAGCGTTAGAAAGCCGTCGGGGCCTGTGCAGCCCTGACAGCGGTGAGCATTCTGCACGGCCTGTTGACTCGCCTCTCGGGCGTCCGGACGGACAGACGTGGTGGGGCCAGGGCTCCCCCTGCTCGGGCGGCCACGGTGCGCTGGCCTCGCATCTAGAATGACGCAGCAGTGGGCTTCATCCGGGGCCGGCGAGATCTCCGGGCCCACCCTCGAGGAAAGTGGCCAGGGTCCAGAGTGCAGTCTACATGGGAGTGTATCTCTTACACGTGGTCCAGTTGTTCCAA
Source organism: Helogale parvula (assembly GCA_004023845.1). Lineage (NCBI taxonomy): Eukaryota > Metazoa > Chordata > Mammalia > Carnivora > Herpestidae > Helogale > Helogale parvula. The sequence goes on from PJEM01014139.1 coordinate 21,061, forward strand.
ATAGTGTTCCAGGATGAATGACACCTTTGCGGTGGAGACAGGGCAGGACCCCTGACACCTGGGTCTGGTCCTGTCTCTGATTCCCCAACCCGCCCCTCGGAGCGGTGTGTGACCCTGACCCTCCCTGAGGCCATGGCTAACAGAGCCCTGGCTTCTCTGTGCGTCCAGCGCCCGTCTTCTCTTCCCACGGACGCCCTGGCCACAGTGGGAGGCCCACAGTGCCAGGCCAACTCCACCGGGCTCCCGGTTCTCGCGGGTGCCAGGGACGCAGGGCAGGGTGGGGGCACGCGGCCCTTGAGTGCCTCTCAGTGTAATGAAGAAACCGGATGACAGACTGGCACAGCCGGCCTTCCAAAAGGTTGAAAACCGATATTCAACCCCTACGTCAGCCCTCAGACGTACGTTCCATCCCGGTCAGAGTCCCTCTTGTGGACAGAGGACAGCTTCCTGTGGCTTCAGGGACCAGGAGATATGAAGCCGGGGAGGCTGGGGACCCGTCCCATGCTTCCACGGCATGTCCCTCCCTCCTGCCCTTGCCGTGGACAGGGATGTCAGCTGGCCGGCTGCTGGCGGAGGTGTCAGACCGCAGGGATTGGGCCCGGAGAAGCTGGAGACGATGACAGAGACACACAGTTCCCCCCTGAGTGGCCTGCCAGCTGGGCACTCCGCAGGCGCCAGCAAGGGCCAGCCCCCGCCTCCTGATGTCCTGTGACCAGCCCGCTGGACAGCAGCAGGGACCCGGCTCAGCTTACCGGCCCACGGACTCTCAAGGACGGCGATGCCTGACCTGATTACTGAGGCGTCTGTAGTGACGCGGTGCCCCACCTGGGACGTCACGACAAGCCAGGCACGGGGAACGGCACGGGGTGGAGATGCCCGCAGTGGCCGGGGGGCTCTGTGGGAGCAGCTGCTGAGTCGGGCTTTGTGGCCACTGCCCGCTCAGCACACCTGCCTGCTGTCCCCTCCCCTGGGGGTCCCACCCCTGAATGCCAGGGCCGGGGCAGGTCCCCTCCCCAGCGTGCCTGGTGACAGGGCCAGAGGCCAGCAAGGAGCAGCCACCACGCCTCGAATGGGCACACAGGACCCAGAATTACCTACAAATAATTTTAAAGAGGAGTGAGTTTAGGGTGGCTGGAATTATACCTCTGTGTGCCAGCAAAAGCTGGCAGAGGAATTTTTCTTTTTGTTAATGTTTTATTTATTTCTGAGTGAGAGTGCATGAGCTCACGAGAGAGAGAGAGAGAGAGAGAGAGAGAGAGAACAAGTGGGGGAGGGGCAGAAAGAAAGGGGGACACGGAAGCCTCCTCATGTTGACAGCGGTGAGCTGCATGCAGGGCTCAAACTCACGAACCACAAGATCATGATCCACCTAGGTGCCCCCAAAATGAATTTTCTAAAAAAAGATCCCGTTTATAAGAGCATAAAAAAATCAGTTGGGATAAATCTAACACAAGGTATGTGGAGCCTCTATGTAAAATCTATAAAATATTATTTAGAGAAATAAAAGACCCGAGACTTAGAGAACTCGGCCATGTCCATAGGCTGAAACACTCAACACCTAAGATGTTAATTCTCCCCAGTCGATCTGCAGATTCAGTTCTATTGACAAGCTGGTGTCAAGCTACGTGAAGAACCCATCCGGCCACGCGAAGCCACGGCTTCCCTGAGGAGAAAGAGCGCAGTGGGGGGGCGCGGGAGGCCCGGCAGAGTCGGCACGCGGGCACGCGGGGGGCAGAGCTCGGCCCCCCGACAAACACGCCCCGTGGGCAGCGCTGGTGAGTGGGACGAGGCGACCTGAGCCCCGCCCCCGAGAAGCTCCGGGGCACACATGGGCACCAGCCGGGTGAGCAGGAGGACCGGAGGAGCCCCAGCGGGTGGACAAAGGTGACAGGATGGCCACGTCAGAATCACGGCTTGTCAACAGGCAGGAGAGAGAAGTGGGGCCCACGACCGCGACGGGGGAAACGGTATCCGCAATTCATTTAATCACTCAAGGCTCCGATCCGGAAGACACTTCCGTTCTGCTCACGGAGAAGCGGGCGCGTCCCAGCGGCTCACAGCGACATCGGGTGGCGTGGGTGGGTGGTCACGAGCCAAGCGCAGGTCACAGTTGCGGGGCCCCAGCGCGGCTGCAGACCACACAGCACAGCTCAGACCCTCATTCCGAGCGCTGGAGAGACTGAGGCGCGGGGGCTCGGCCGCTGTCCCCACCCTCACACCACGCTGGTCCCACGCAGGGCTGGCCGCACGCGTCTGACCAGCTAGAGGTTCTCACTATGTTCTGGACAAATCCTAACAGACAGAACCAGCAACATGCGAAGACCTATAACACGTACGACCCCGGTGAGGTTTACTCCTGGAGCGCGTGCACCCAGTGTCAGGAGTCCTGCTCACCGAATAGATTCGCGGGGGCACCCCACGCCCGCACAAACAGTACCGAACCACCCGACGCTGACAGCCCCGCCCCCCACAGCCGTGTCCCGTGGCGGGTCGCGGGTCCCGGGGGGGCGGGGGCCGCTGCTCACAGTGGGAAGCAGGCAGCCCAGAGGCCAAGGGCGCCCTCGCACATCCCGCGTCTCCGCAGGGGCCGGAAAGGCGGTGAGCAAAGCGCCAGGGCGGCCAGGACCAGGGGAAGCGGGGCCGGGGCAGCCGCTCAGGGCAGCGTGACGTCATTCATCCCCCGAAACTAGGTCTGCTTTCGTGACCGCTTCTTACTGGGGAGGAGGCGGGGCGCGGAGCTACGACAACAAAGCGGTAGTTCGGACCAGGAGCCGCAAGAGCCTGGGAGGAATGTCAGATGAAACGACGGAAGAAGGGGTGTGAGGAGGACCGTTCTCCCTTCTGCCGGGTCCAAGGCTCTGGGGATGGATGCCCATCCTGGGGATCGCTGTCTCCCAGAGCCCCACACGAGGAGAGGTCACATGCGGCCCCGAAGGGTCAGTTGGGGCGGCGGCTGCCCCTCATCCTTCTGATCGCGACTGGGGTCAGGGGTCCCTGGCTCACTCGGAGCACTGTCCTGGGACGCAGGGGTGAGGCAGACCGAGCTGGCAGGGAGGGTGCGGGAAGTCCGCATATGGAGCAGAGGAGCCACCTCGGCAGCCTTGGCCCCCAGGCCCCACGGAGGGGGGGTCTTCCCACCTGAGGGGCCCTGAGTGCAGGAGAGACGAGCGGGCAGCGCAGCTGGCCCCGGGCACCGGCTCTGCCACGGGCCCCTTTCCTCGGCAGCACCGTCCTGGGGTGCATGGGTGCGGGGTGCCCCTGTGGGGAGGGCTGGCTGCCCTCCCCCCAAAGGACCTGGGTCGCCTCAGCCTCCAGAATGAGAGAGCTCACGGGCACAGGGATGGGACAGCACCGCCAACACAATCGCCGACCACCGTACGGCACGCAGACGGGACACAGAGCCCAGAGGCTACGAGTGACGTGTCCACAGTCACGGGTCGGGTGGGGACCCGCCGACAGCCAGAGGCAGCCTGGCCCACTGTGCCATGCGCAGCACGGTGCCCGGCCCGGTCACCGCAGGGCCCAGGAGCCTCCAGCCCGATCCGAGCCCTTCGGCTGCCCGTGCAGCAGCAGCGGTCTGGGAGGCCGGGCGGGTCCCCGCCGCCCGCGCCGGCCCGAGCCCCCCGCAGCCTGCTGGCCGGTGTCCTGGGTGCGTGGATGACAGTTTTTAGAGGACCGCCCGGCAGCACAGGCAAAACCACCAACTGCTCTTAACTATGTCGAAAAATAAGCTAAAATCAGTTCGGTAGGTGATCTCCTTCTGTGTCTTACTGTTTGAATCACATCATCCTGATGCTGGAAAAGGGCATCTGCTAAAAATAAAATACCAGAATTTTAAAAAAAAGATACCAGTGAAAGCAACTAACGCCATGAAGAGTCTTTTGAAGCGAAGGGGAAGAAAGAGGAGACCCTGAGGACAGCACGGTGACACAGAGTCTGCAGGAAGCAAAGTGAGGTGCGAGGAACCGGTGACGCGGCCGTGGGAGGCGGCACCAGAGAACCACGACTTAACCACAAGTAAGCCCAGGGGGAAAAGGCAACTTAGACAAAGGAACTAAATACTTAGCCTGGAAATTTTCAGTTTAAAGGATGACTGAAGCGCACAGAAGCCCGACTGGAAACCTACGGAGACGGGGTGGGAGCCTGAACGGGCACGGCGGACCGACGCGTCCTGGATGGGCCCCCGGGAGGCCGGGGCCGAGGACGCGCGTGGAAGTCCAGCTGCGGACACGGCACAGGCGGCCGGGGACGGGCTCGCGCCGTGGCCTGGTGGCTGGAGCCCCTCCCGGGTCCCCTCCTGGGGGAGGCCCGCTGAGCATCCTGGGACGGAGCCGAAGGGCAGGAGGGGGATGGGGACAGCAAGGTGGCCCCGGTGGGAGGCCTGCCCCCATGAGCTCCGCACTGTGCTGAGGGGTCTGCACTTGTAAACGTGTCCCACCCTGCAGGCGCCTGCGGAGGGTGGCCCCTGGGGCGGCCCCCTCCCTCTGCCGGACTCACCCTGTGGGGTGGCCGCCTGACTGGTCTTGGCCGTGTGCAGGGGTCAGGGGTCGCTTCAGCAGCAGGAGGGGGGCAGTGAGGCCACAACCTTCCCGAGCGGTGACCATAGGCACCCCTCCCCCAGCCGATGCTCCCGATGAGCCTTAATCCCCTGGATTTCAAGCCTGATGGCCCCTTAATCCTGCAAACCTGCAGCGGCCTGCCACTCGGATTTACACGCCGAGGGCCTGGTTTACTTCTTTTTTTAATGCTTATTTATTTTGAGGGAGAGAGATGCATGTGTGTGCGTGAGTGCCCTCCCGTGCACGGGCACACGCACGTGGGGGAGGGGCAGAGAGAGGGAGACGGAGAACCCCAGGCAGGCCCTGCCGGTCAGCACAGAGCCCCACACGGGGCCTGGACTCAGGGACGGTGAGATCACCGCCTAACCTGGAGTCAAGAGTCCGACGTTCAACGACGGAGCCCCCCAGGCGCCCCTGCTTGTATTTCAGGGCGTGTCAGAGAAAGGTGCGGTCGCGCGTGCCCTCGGACTTCGGCATTCCCACGTGCCCAAACACAGAGGTGGCGTGTGAGTGCTGTGTGGACGCAGCACAGGGGCACCGACAGAGCCGCCGGCACGGGCCGGGCAGAGTGCCGAGTCCGTCACCCACGGTTTGGGAACCAGGGACTCTGCGGAGCCCGACGCTTAATGGACGGGAGGCGCTGAGGAGCTGCCAGAGCTGACCCAGCACCCACGGGTCTCCTGGCAGGACACAGCTGAGGCGGGAACCGGGCCGCTCCAGGCTTCCTCCTGGCTCGGCCACGGCGTCCATCGCGGGCCCGGTCTTTGCACACCGGGGCTCACAGAACGGGACCCCGGGCGGCCGGCCCATCGTGCGTCTGGAACCCAGTGGCTGTTCCGGAGGCAGGTGCTGTGGTCACAGCCAGGGGCCAGGTCAGCAGGAGGGTCCCCCGGCCCTGCCCCCTCCCTCCTCCACCTAGGCCTGAGGTGGGGACTCAGAAAGCCAGAGACACATCTCCCGGTCACCAGGACCACTGGCTTTCCAGAGACTGTGACAGCAGCACCATCCTTTCCAGAACGAGTAGAAAGGACAGACTTGAGAGGCAAAGGAATGTGAGCAGAGCTGGTCCGGCTGCGGTGTGATGGCTGTGACACAGCAGGGCCCCGCGGGCTCGGAGACACGCGGCCGGAGGGGACAGAGCGACCCTGAACACCGGCCCCCCGAGGGACCCTTTCCTTAGCGTTTCCACACACAGACCTCCTTCTGTCTTACGTAGATGTCACACCATGTGTGCTCTGTGACTCGATTTTAAAATGTGGGTGTAACCCACAGGCATGAAAGCGCACTGGCCTCAAGTGCACACGTTGATTTTCACAGGTGAACCTACCCATGCGACCGCCACTTCCCATCACGGAACGTTCCAGACCTGAGGAGAGGCACCGCTGGTCACGTCCCGCAGTGCCTGCCAGCCCACCCAGCACCGCCGGCTGCTGTCCCCATGGAGCCTTCCCTGTTCTCCCCGCAGGGTCCCCATGCATGGCTCACACAGGACAACGTCCCCGCGGTTCCCTCCGGACGCCAGGCGCCAGCGTGGGCACTCGTGCGGGCCCTCCTCTGGTTCGGGGCTGAAGGACAAGGCGGTGCGGGGACGTGGGCTCTGCCAGGGGTGCGCCCGGGGCCACCTCACCAGCAGGTCTCGCCCAGCAGGCCTCCAGGAGGGACGACCCGCTCACTTCCACGTCTGCCCAGCGCCCACCATCCTGGCGACGGGCGCAGAGGGCCCCTCCTCCCTCACAGAGACTGCACACCTGTCTGCGGTGACAGAGTTCCGGAGGAAAGCTGCCGGTCTGTCTGTGTGGACGCTGGCGGCCGCCCTCCTGTGCCCCCCACCCCACACCTGTCATCATGGACGCGGTCCGTGCTCGCGGGCTGCACCTCTTCAGTGCCGCAGTTCTCCCTCCCTGGTCACGTGCCCCCTCCCAAGTGGTCCCTGTCACATCCGTGGCCTCCCGCTGGGCAGCCCCTGCCCCCTCGCAGGCCAGGCGTGCGCAGGTGCCGCGTGAGCGCGTCCCCTCTGCCCGGGGGTGGCCGTGTGCTGTGCCGAGGATGCCCGGCCCCGACAGAGACTTCAGGAAACCCCACGGACACGCTCTGAGGACTTCGCCCTTCATGGCTTTGTTTCCTTCAGCTCCACGGTCCCTCTCGGACACACTGGCGTTGGTGTAAGGTCAAGTCCAAATGTGTCTTTTTAGAATAAATACCTAATTAACCCAACGTGATTTATCGAACAGTCCATCCATCCCATTGATTAAAATGCCACGTTCATGAGAGCAGAACAGAAGGAGCCCCCCGCCCTCCAGCGGTGTCCCCACGGCGTGTTCTGCCTGGCAGGTCCACTGCTGCACCCAGGACTAGTCTGCATACAGACAGACCGGCGTCCTGTTTCCACTCTTGGGTTCTTTTGGGTGTTTTTAATGATGCCCCTCCCCCTCCACACTTTGGTACGGAGGCTGCCTGCTCAGGGGAGGGGCCCCAGGTGGGGGCGGGGGTGCACGGCCATCCTCGGTGTCCCTGGAGCTTGTCCCCTGCTTCCCGCCAGACCCCCGGAGAGGCTGGCCATGACAACGGCTCCTGGGGGCCCCTGGTCGGCCGGCCAGCGAGGGTGTGGTGAGGTCCCGAGGCCTGTGCTTGGCTGGGGGGTCCTGCAGCATAGCCAAGGCGCGGACAGAACAGGCCCCGTAAGACCTTGGCACGGGACTCACCTGCACCCCAGGGCCACGTACCACGTGAGGCCGGAAGCTACACAGAGGGGGTCCCCACAGGCAGGTCTGGCTCCTGTCTGACCCGACGGATCACGAGACCCATGCTCTCTGGAGCACGGGCGCTCGGCTAGGACACTCCGGGCCTCCGACCTGGCCGTGTCCCCAGTCACTCGCTGCACCAGTGTGCCATTTGCGGTTGGCACCAGTGGCTCTTCTGCCCGCATGGGTGTCTGCATTACTGGACGCTTTGATAAATCACAAACCGGGCTCACCCGGGGTCCGGACAGAGGACCAGGGCAGGGGTGGCTCAGAACCTGCGTCTCCAGAGAGTTCTTAGGCGATGGTGATGGTCCAGGAACTTCTCCTAGAACCACTGCACTACATGATTCGTGGATTATTCGTGGATTATTCATGATTAAATAACGCAGCTGATGCTCTGGGAGAAGGAAACCCAGGGCACCGCCCCCCCCCAGGCATGCCACACACGCAGGCTCTGCCCATGGACGGCTCTGGAGGCCTGCGGGCCTCAGTGCCCTGACCCCTGAAGTCCCCACTCGGCCAGAACAGAGCAGAGCTGTCTTCCCCCAGGCTCTAGCTGAGGGGCACGCGGGATCCCACATCTTCCTGAGGCTTCCTTGCTCGGCGGGTGCGTTTCTGCGTCCTTCTGCAGAGCCGGGGCCACACAGAGACGGCGCACGCCCCGGGCACACCGAGCGCTGCAGGCCAGCCAGGCCAAGGCCAGCGTGGCCCTTTCAGTCCCCACATGGGTCAAGGCCAAGGCGCGGAGTGTGCTGTGCAGACACGTCGTCCTGCGCGCTGTGTGTTCTCCCAGGTTGGCAGGAGACAGAGCGGCTTGTCCGGTGCGGACCGCGTGGACGAGCTCGGAGCGCGTACCCTGCTGCTCTGTGCTAGGGCGCTCTTCCGAGACGTACAAAGGGGCCCGGCCTTGTGGCTTCTGCACTGTTATGTTTATGTTATTTCCGGGAACACGGTCCCCTCCCCGTCAGTAAGGGAAACCAAACATCCCGTAACACGAAGCGGAATGCTGGTTCTACTTCTAGGGCCAGTAGCTCTCACTTTTTCCTGAAGGTGATACACTGGGGCGGGGCGGGGACGACTTTATGATTTCATTAACGTGAACACGCACGCTCGTCACCCTCGTGTGTCTTAGCCACGCTCCCACCAAAAGTGACCGTGTGCCCACGGCCCCTCGTCACGGGACCGTGCCGGCAGGGCAGGAAAGAAGAGCCTGGTAAACAGGCCACCAGTGCATGTGGGGCTTCCCTAGGCATAAAGGAAGATACAGTCACAGATAATGAAAACCTTGGAGGGGCGCCTGGGGGGCTCAGTCAGTTACTCGTCCGACTTTGGCTCAGCTCAGCTCATGATCTCACAGTTCATGGGTTCAAACCCTGCGTTGGACTCTGTGCTGACAGCTCAGAGCCTGGAGCTGCTTCAGATTCTGTGTCTCCCTCTCTCTCTGACCCTCCCTCGTTCACACTGTGTCTCTCTGTCTCTCAAAAAAAAACCATTAAAAAATATTTTTTAACTTTGGAATTTTCTGCCCTATCTTAATGAGAAGGCAGAAAAACTACTCTTTCTTCAAGACTGCACAGCAGATAAGAAAGAGCTTTTTAGAAATATTTCACGAGGGTAGTTTGAAGGCTGTGGGGAAAAGGAAGTGGGTGTCATCCTCCGCCGAGGAACTACCTCCACGAAGGGAAAAGCTCCTTTTGTCACCCTGGGCACAACTGGTGTTTTTACATCTAGCAGTAGAGGAATTCATAATCCACACTTCTGAGAGCCTGGCCACGGCCCACGTGTCCTGGAAAGCTACTTAAAATACAAATTTTAAATATTTTACCTCAGAAAGGTAAAAAGCTTTCCTCCTGCAGAACATCCTCAAATCAAACACCATCATGACTTTGCTTCTGGAAGACTATTCTGGAAGCATCCTCCCCAGAAAACCCAAAGAGGAGTGTGTCTTTGTCTACGTATGGCGAAGTCGGCCCGCCACACGGACGCTGCCAACATCTTACAGCCCGCTTGCGACCTGCCAAAGCACGCCCGTCCGAAGTCCTGAGCTCAAGGGTGCTCCAGGCCATTTACAGGACCGCTAAAATGTTTTTTGCCATATATAAGCCACTTAAAACTCCCGTCAGCTTTACAAACACTATGAAACGATTACACACCCCACATCTGCTTTATCATGAAGGAATCACACGCACTGAGCCTCACACGCCAGAGAAGGGTGTTTTCTCTCAGTGTAGTAAGTAGCCCCCAAGGTGCACGCTGTCTATACATGAAAAGCACACGAGGATTAACCCAGTTCTGATCCGTGGATTCTACGGGGCTTGCGCGCTAACGGAAGCCAGGAGCTCACCTGGTCCGCGCGGAGGCCGGTGTCGGCGCACAAAGGCGCTGGCCGCACTGAGAGTGCGGGACCCGAGACCGCGGGGTGGCCAGCGGTGCGGGAGCCCCAGTCCTGCCCCCGCCCCAGAGTCTTTCTACACAGTAACACTACCATTATCTACAGTTGACCTTCATCCCTGCAAAGGAGCCATAGTATCAAAAGAGGAGCTCACACGAGTATCTTCGCAGGGACGTCTGAAATGACCGCAGGTGTGACACCGGTTCCACTCTGCCCGTCACAAGGAAGGTGCTGAGCTGGCCACAGGCTCTCCTAACACCTCCCCGGTGACCTGTGCGCGCCCCGCTGCTGGACACATGGCCTTCTCTCCTGGCCAGAGTGGCCTCCCCCGGCCCCAGCACCCCTTACCTCGGAACAAAGCGGCTCTGGGAGGTCGGGAGGGGCCAGCTGGACACGGCTATGAGACAGATGGCCACTCTCCTTGTCTAGAGAAGATGAAACGCTAACGGAGAAAAATCAGAGTGGGTTTTGTCCTAACTAAAGGAGGCTACAAATCCCATTGGCCTCAGGTTGGAACCTCGTGACGTGGGACCGGCACATGTGACCTACTTTTCGCCCGACTCCCCTCATTCCGTCGGAGGGGTGCACCCGGCACTGACGTGCTGTCATTTCAATGACTCCTTCCCCCAAACGGGCATGCCTGCAGGACATGGAGGTGGCAGCTCGGCTCGGGAGGGGGAGGTGTGGGTGGGTCCTCAGGGGTGGAAATGCAGCTCCCGGGCTCTGAGCCGTCGCCGTGGCTGTCGGCTGTCCGCGCGGTCGGCCAGCACGGAGCCCGTCCCGTGGCACACTCGGTCCTGGAGCCGCACGATGAGGTGCCGAGGCAGCGCCAACCGCCTATTCTCTCCTTTCCCCATTTTTTTTTTTTTTTTAAATCTAGAGCTTCCAGGTCCAGGCCTGAAAGCCAGCTGGACACATGAGCTTGGACGCGGGTGAGGCCGCGAGTCCCCGAGTGCCATCGCGGCGCCGGTCGTGCGTCCACCGGTCCGAATGGGCACCGAGCAAAGTCGTCCTCGGGCCACTTGCACTCATCACCGTAACTCGCCACCTCACATGAGATGGGATGCGGGCACGCGCTGAAAACCCAGCCTGCAGGGAGGAACCTGGCGGTGAAGACGGGCTGCGGCTTCCGAGGCCACGCGGGGGCCCAGCAAGCGAGGCGTGCACATCCCGCTGACCGAGTCGGCCTGACTGCCCAGCACAGGGAGGGCAGCAGACATGGCACAGATATTGGATGCTCGCTACGGAGAAAGACAACGCATGTATGCAAAACTAACCTGCCGGGTCATCACTCAGGGAGACCGCCCGACACCGGGACACCCTGGCAGCCGCGTCAGACGTCTCTCCAGTGCGTGTGTGTCAGTGTATGTTTACAAAAAGAGGACCACACTGCCCACGTTCACCCTGCTTCTCTCATGTAACATTACATGTGAAATACCTTCATGTCAGTGTATTTAAATCTACGTAACAGCGACGGTCCTCCGGGGGTGCTCTCGCTCTTCTGCCCACACACCCCATGTTTGTAGGAGGGTGTAGCCCATCTGCAAGGCTTTACTCCAGGCTCTGAGCTGTCACGTTAAAGGAAGTCTTTGCGATAGTCTTTGGGTGGGCCTCTTCCTGCCTCCTCTTCCCTTGGAAAACATAGTTACGGTAAAATTCCTGGGTGGAAGGACACATGTGCTGGAAGCTCGGCATGCAGGGACGACCGGCCATGGCAGGGGCCGCCCCCGGGCAGGCTCTGTCCTCAGGGCCCCACCGAGCACGGAGTCCCCGGGACGGGCACCTCCGGCAGCCACGCAGAAGGCCAGCACAGCCCCTGCCACATGTCTGGCGCTGCCGGCTAAGTCCCGTCTCGCAGAGGGTCTCCGTGTGGGACTGTCCTTCCTCCCTGGCGGCCGGGGAAGAGCAGCAGTCACACACGGCCTGCTCCCGGTCATAAGGCTCGGGCCATCAGAACCTGGCTCTTGCCCACCGGGTGGCCGACAGTGTCAAGTGCCACTGAGAGCCGGGGTCGGGGGAGGGACTGAACATGGGCTGGGGGCCCGGCCCGGGCAGGCCTCGGACCCTGATGCAAGGTGAGCAAGTGGTGACAGCCAGACCAGCTGTTCCGTCCGGGGACAGAGACGGGCGGCCGTCCGAGCAGGCGTGCTGCCGAGGGGCGTGCCTGCCTGTTTCGTGCGTGTAGGAAGCAGAGAGTCCGCATGGGAAGGAAGCGGCACGAAGGAGGGACATGAAGGACCGGGGTCACCGGCCACAAAGGAGGAGCCGAGGGTGCAGAGGCCACAGAGGAGAAGACGGGGTGCAGCCTAGAGGTCCAGAGGAACCACGGGACAGCGGCGCCCCAGCTGCCAGGGGCAGAGTGGGGATGTGACCTCGGGCAGCCTCAGGGTGGAGGGCGCATCACAAATGGGGCGGGGGAGGGGTGGAGCCCGCCTGCACGCACCGCGCCCCCCGGAAGTGGGCCAGCTGCGGGCACTGGGGGGGTTCGCGTTCCCTGGGACGTGCTGGGCTCGGTGGCCGGTCGCCTCCGGGATGGCTGTGTTTTCTGTGTTAATGGATCCCACCACCGCGTCCGCAGCGTGGTCCTGCCTGACATGGGGTCAGGTGCCCGGACCATCCGGCACGTGGGGACCTGGCAAGCGCGGCCAGGCAGAGGGCGCGGCCAGGCAGAGGGCGGGGCCGCTCCGCACGAGCGAGCTGGAGCTGGCGAGGAGGCAGACAGCCCTGGGTGGGCCGCGGGGCTCCCGGCTGTGGTGAGAGCCCCGGTCAGCCCTGGCTCCAGTTTACACAACCGACCTCCCTCTTGGCCACAGCCCGGGACACACCAGTCATGACAAAGGAGGCTTCTCGTCTGACTCCCATCCAAATCCAGCAGAGTTCAAGTCCACCTGACCGGTCGCTGACGTCAGCCCACCCAGACACCTGGAAGGTTAAATGGCTTTAACCGTCCTCCGTGGGAAGAACAAAAGAAAAGAGCAAAATGACACAGGACACAGGCTTACAGAACCGGGTCAGGCACCGCGGGTTCAAAGGCTGAGCTGCAATTAAAAAACAAACAGACTCAGACGGACGACATGTGGGCGGGGCAGAGAGAAGCTGGTGCCAGGACTGTAGAACCCTTCGGAAAGTCGCCGAGGAGCCCAGTGTCCCTTAGTATTGAGGTGTGCCGTTTACAGATGCACGTGTTTCTGTGACAACCACCTGGGAAGGACATGAACTCAGAGCCTACGTAATGTCTGCGTCGTGAATCTGGAGGAGTGAAATCACACGGCTTACAGGCTCTCCACGGCCACCTTCGTGTCTCAGGGTCGGCAAAGTGCCCCAGAACGTGTTCTTGAGGCCTCGGCAAAGCCCGTGTCACATCAACACCCAGATGCATAAACTACCACTGGCTTGGGGGTGACCAAGGCAGGCGCCCCATGGAAGGAACCGGAGGTCTCGCTCTGAGGCCAGAGAGAGTCGGTCCTGCAGGCTCAGAGCCTGTGAGGCCGGTCAGAGTATGTGGACCTCACGGCTGGAGGGCACACACACACACACACACACACACACACACACACACTCTGCACACGTGCACACCCACCCACGCCCACTCGTTCCTGCCTATGTGCTCCAGCATGCATGCTCACACGTGCTGAACACACACCACCCGACGCCCGGCACACACAGCCCTGACCATGCACACCCACTGCACGCTTGCACACATGCAGGGACCCGCAGCAGGGCCAGGCTGGCGAGCAGTGCTCAGCATGGGGGGCCGGCCCGGGGCTCGCGCTCATTTGTGACACAAATAAGCAAAGTGACAACAGACCCACCCAGCATTCTTTACAAAATGGTGGGAGGAGGGCCAGGAGGGGTAATGCAGGGAAAACTCGGGAACACGGTTCTGAGGGTTCCTGCGCCCCTCCTCCATTCAAGAGAAAACGTCGTGGACAGGCGCTCTGTCTCAGCTTGGACGGCTTCTCCAAACCCCAGCCGGACTCAGGGGCGGCCAGGAAAGCTCTTCCCACGCAGCCACGCACTGCAAGCCCGGCCTTTCTTGGCGGGACTTCCGGCACTGCTCCCCAGGGAGGCGTGTCGCGGACAGAAGAGGCCCCACGCGCTGCCCCACTGCTCTCCAGGCGGAGCTTGACCCTGTTACCTGCGTCCCCAGGAAACAGACAGGCCACAAGCATGTCTGCAGCCACTCACCTTCCCCCATAAGCAGGCTCTCGGAGTCAGAGCGGGTCCATAGACAGCGGGTGGTCAGACGCACTGTGGCCTAGAGCATCACAGCCGGGGCTGGCGACTCGTCCGGGCCTCACCTGCCTGAAACACAGAGCACAGGCACGTGAGTGTGCGCAGTGGCGCCTTGCCCGCTAGGACCGAGCTTTGCAGACTGGTTTCTTGCATTTGACGGACCAGTAGACACGGCTTGAACATTCAAGTGTAAGGCACATGCGGGGTGCGGAGACGAGACGCCAGTGAGAACGCGTCCTGGGAACGAGGCATCTCGGAACAGGAGGAGGCGTCCGTGTTAGAAATGAGAAGCCCAAAATAAGCCGTTGGGTACAACTGTGCCAACTTTTGAGCGTGTAAACGAAGTCGTCAACCTTCCACCGACAGCGTTTGGTCCCGTTCTCTCCTGCTCCCTTCCCCGACGCTGATCAGGGTGCCCGGCTGGCTTCCCACCCTCACAGGAGGCGTGATCATGCCCGTGTGGCGCACACTCCGGTCAGGCCGACCTGCCTGCCTTGCCGCAGTGGTTTTTCAGAGAGCATCCGTTTCACCTGGGTCTACATTTCCGGACTTTTTACTTTTTAAATTCACATCGGTTGCCCAAACTAGGACCCTAATCCCCAGTCACAAGTCGTTATTTTCATACTTAGTCCTCTTTGCCGTGGTGTCATTCTGCCCTGTAGGTGTATGTTGGCCTCCCTGAATCATTGTGCCAAACATTGTAAAAGGCTTATTTACAACAGCATCCACACTTGGAATTGTGAGGTCGTAGCACCAAAAATAATCAGAAACCTACGTTCAAGGTCTTTGCTTTTCTCTAAGTTTCTCTAAGTCAATCAGGTAACCGCTTTCGGTGACAAACCGCAGCGCTGCGTGACTTCCTTCCGCGCTCAAAGATCCTGTCCGTGTAGAACACTGAGGTTCAAGATGAAGCAGACAGGGAAACGCCAAAAGCAGGGCAACTCCATGACAGGCACTGTTGGATAAGAACCCGCGCCTTCCGTACGGGCACAGAGGGTCTCGGTCGGGATGACAGTCACCCACGAGTGCAAGAGAAGGCTCCGCGTGTTGTTGACGGAGGGCCAGAGAGGCCGTCCCTGCTGAGTCAGCGGCAACTCACCAGAAAGCAAGGGAAGTATCTGAGCAGAGACGCCACGACAACTCGCTGGGGACGATGGTCATTGCGACCCGTGGTGCTGGGACAGCCAGACGCCCCACGCAAGGAAAGACGCTCATGACACACACAAACATGGAGTCAAAATGGACTAAAGACCCAGTCTTAGGAGCTAAAACTACAAACGCTTAGAAGAAAACCTTGGGAAACACCTTTATGACATTGGATTTGGCAATCCCAGGGGTGATAACAACACCAAAACGCACAGGCAATAATGACAAAACAGAGATAGACTGGACTCTACCAAAATTAAGAACTTTTGTGCATGAAAGGGGACGAACGAGAGAGAGAAAATAGAACCAGCAGAATAGGAGGAAATGTTGCGGATCACGTATCTGAGGGATTAACATCCAGACCGCAGACAGAACTGCGACTCAACAATAAATACACTTTTTCAATGTGCAAAGAATTTGAATATGTATTTTTCTAAGGAAGATGGACAAAAGGCCAAATCAGCACATGAAAAGACGTCTAACTTCATTAGTGATTAGGAAAATGCAAAATGAAAACCGCAGTGAGACCCACTTCATACCCACTGGGACAAGGTGCCAGGGGTGAGAGGACCAGCAGAGATGATGTCATAATAATGAGGAGGGGGGAGG
>PJEM01014140.1:0-36726 GCA_004023845.1 Helogale parvula
AGAGACATTAGAGTTTCACAGAGAATTGACATAAGCTGACTGATGTTTCAATGGGATCTCTGTGTTTGGTAAAGTGTTAGCGGACCAGGACAGAAGAAGGGAAATACTGCCATGATCCAGGCGAGTGGGGATGGTGGACTGGACCAGCGTCATGGAGGCAAAGGCGAAAAGGAGCGCGTCCCTGTGACTGGCAGCTTGTACCTGCTGAAATAGCCCTCAGGGCTTGATTTCCCAGGGGCCTCCTGCAGACCTCTCTGCCTCCCAGGCCCAGGATGGCCTTCCATCCTCTCCTATCTCTTCTCCCAGTCCTCCTCTTCCGACTAATATCAGAAGAGCCAAGTAGCAGAGGCCCAAAGAAGTAATTGAGATGCAAACTGCTAAGTACAAAGCTAAAGGAGACATAACACAGAGGAAGAGGAGGCCCCTCGGGTTCATGGTCTCAGTTGTAAGCATCAGAAACCAACTCAGATGGATTTCGGCAGACAAGGAGTTTATGATCATGATATTGAGCAGATCGCCAAATTGCCATGTGCATGGAGAGCCAGGGTCTTCCAAACACAGGATCAACGCCCACTACCGCACAGCTCAGCTCAGCAGGTGTGGACACCCCTCCCACCACCAGCAAGGAAGGGACTCTACAGCCTGCACCATCCCCCCTCTAGCACTGCACCCAGCATCTCACCCCAGCCCCGCCACCAGACTGCCCTAGGAACCCAATCCAGGTGGAGGCTCCCAGACCCTACCTCTGAGTCAAGTCACCAGACTAGGCTGTAGATGCAAGGGAATCTAGGGAAGGAAACATGTGTCATTTTCCTCTCCCATGGGCAGGGGTGGGGCGGGGCACATCCTCTATCCCACTATTGCTAATCAGGTTGGGGAAATACCCAACATACAAGGGACAGCAGATGCCAAGCAAACTGAAACCAGTATACACACAATTGCCCATAAGAAAAGGTATATCAGATGGGGACCAGCAAGTGTCCTATGGTTATGAGATTACCAGACTGATGTCCTTCTGTAGCTCTAATGCACACTACCAGAAGGAAAATCCAAGAGAAAAATTATTAAAATGTCCCATTCTTTTAGTAAATGATTTAAAATCCTGAGAAACTGACTTCAATTAACCATCATTTGGATATTTGAATGTTATTGACAACGTGTTAGGATTTTCGTTTTAAAAATGTTTGAGTATACTTGGGTGGTTCAGCCAGTTAAGTGTCCAACTCTTTTGATTTCTGCTTAGGTCATGATCTTATGGTTATGAGATCGAGACTCACATCCAGCTCCATGGTGGGCATGGAGCCTACTTAAGATTCTCTGTCTCCCTCTTCCACTCCCAATTCCCTGCTCACGTGCATGCTCTCCCTCTCTTTCCCTAAAAAATGTCTCTATGATTTAGTTGTATCTATATATGCATACAGATATATATATACATATATATACATATATATACACACACACATATATATACATATATACACATACACACACACACACACACACACATATATATATATAAAGAGAGAACATCAGAACCCTGATTATGCCTTTTAACCCCCACCTGGACCCAGCTATATCTAGAGCTGAATAAACTTTTAGAATTCCCAGGAATTCTAAAAAATTAATTACCTTTTGGGTTTTAGTTAGTTTGAGATGAGTTTCTGTCAGTTGTATAAGAGATTCTAGAATAAAAAAATACGTGTATTTAAATATTATAAATAAATAGTATTGACATTTAACATTAGTTGATGTTATTAGTTTGGACTACAGACATAAATAGATTTATATAAGAGAATCTTAAAATAACATGGGATAATAAAAACTTAAGTGATTATAAATTTATTTTTTATAACCCTCGTATCTAGAGCTATGACAAATTTTATATTTCTAAATTTCCCATCGTTTTTATAGTTTCATTTTTCTTAATGTGTGTAGGCAGCTCGTAAGCATGTTTAACAAAAAGAAGAAAGAGGTCCTGATGTATTCTGAAAAAAGTATTTTTAAGTGCCAAGCAAGCAAGATTCTTTTATTCCTGGAAAGGAACTTGCTTTGACATAGATTTAATGTCAGTGTGTGAAAGAAAGAATAGATTTTAAAACTTGAGCTCTTTATAACATATGTGGGAAAATGAGTACGGAAGATTAAATTTGTGGTTTAAATATAGTAATAGCATAAAATTAAGGCTCAACTAAGCATCCAAGTCTAGCGCTGATGCCCTCTTATCCTCAATGCACACACACAGCAAAATAATTACCTTGCTCTAAGGGTTCTAGGGCACAAATGTAAGCATTTTGAGACACTTCCCACCAATCATTAAGAAATTGAACATGGACATTTACCTCCACTCCTGCCTGTACCTTTACTGAAGTACAGTAAAGGGATTAGATTAAAAGATCAAACCACAAGGGTCAGTAGAAGTGGCAAGGAGACACAGCAATAACAATGTGGAAGCAAGAGGTAGGAGTAGTGACTTTTTAGCAAGCGTGAGGAAGAGAAAGCCCGCACCAGCAGTGGCAGGCTGACCTCCTGCGAGCAAGCTCCTTCCTGCCTTGGGCCCCTCTCTAGCTCTGAAGGGGAGGCATCTGGGAGCCTGGGGGAAGGGAATGGAGAGAACAGGTAGTGAAAAAGTCAGGGAAGTCTCTGGAAGTGCGAATACAGAGTGATTAGGAAGCCCATATCTGCTCCCCACGGACAGAAGACCAGAGGTTTACTCTCCAGAGACGTTCATCAAAAACTCTGGACCTTAAGGCCCCAGTTCCCCATGTAGGCAGTAAGCCGAGCTGAAAACGGGAACAAATGAACGTCAGACGGTGAGACCCCCCCCACCCCCCAGGCCCCCTTGTCCACTAGCTCCCTGAATATGATAGTTAATTTAGTATGTTTTCAGGCTACGTTTCCTTTCTTCTAATTATATCTATGTTTTTAGTGCCTACCATAAATATGGGTTTGTATATACTTAAACACAAGTTAGGAGGTGAATTATCTCCAACCTACAATCCTATCCACCTATTATAGATTGAAGGATTGATCTGACATGTAAATTTATCTCCCAAACACCGTTTATCAGGAGCCTTCTGAAATGTACTCTATTGAAATGAGGGGGCAATAAGAGGAGGGTAGGAGGGGAGACATGAAATCTCAGAAAATAGAGGATCCAATATATGAGAGAAGTAAATAGAATTTTCTGGACGAAGGTAAAGGGAGATGTCGGATCTAGAGAATAAGGAGATTGGAAAAGTGAAATCAGGGCTCTTGGAGTGATGGACACCCTCTAGCAGGGCCAGCTTACCCACTAGTGAGGCACACTAGTCACAGTACCTTGGGCCCATGATACCTTTAGGGATTTTCAAAAATGTATTCTTTTTAGTTTCCCTACAATCAAGAGCAAAATTTAATGTAATAACAGGGGATATAAAATAATGAATCCAACCTGGATTATATTCATCTTTATCCCAATGCAGCTATGAAATGCAACGTCTGTTATTTGTTACAGAAGAAGGGGCTCACAATGGCAAAACTGCCTAGGACCTACAAAAGTCAAAATGTGGCCCTGACCTCCAAGAAAAAAAAAAAAGAAATTGGATAGCTCTATTTCAACATATGGGAAGGTGGTGTAGACAGAATGGGTTAGTGATAGGTACACAGAAAAAACTAAGCAAAGAAAAATCAAGATGCTACGTAGTAAAGGGAAAACAAGGACTATAAGGAGATGTAATCATATTTAAGATCAACATTAAAAACACATTGTCAAATAGACACTGAAAATTGATGTAATAAAATACTTAGCTCTAGATCAGAAAAATGAGAGAAAGGAAGAAATGTGCCCAGTGGTAGGAGAACCAATTCCTCATCTTCTCTAGTAGGAAGGAAATAGAAAATACATAAATTTAAAAATTAAGAAATGTATTAGAGGGCGGGATGCCTGGGTAGCTCAGTAGATTAAGCATCTGACTTGGGCTCAGGTCATAATCTCATAGTTGTGAGTTCAAGCCCCACATTGGGCTCTGTGCTGACAGCTCAGAACCTGGAGCCTGCTTCTGATTCTGTGTCTCCCTCTCTCTCAGCCCTTTCTCCACTCACTCTCTGTCTCTGTCTCTCAAAAATAAAAAAGTTTTTAAAAATTTAATAAATAAATAAATAAAAGAAATGTATTAGAGGGGCACCTGGTTGGCTCAGTTGGTAAAACGTCTGACTCTTGATTTCAGCTCAGGTCATGATCTCACGGTTCATGAGTTCAAGACCCACATTGGTCTTAACTGCACTGTTCAAGACACTGTTCTGACAGTAAAGAGCCTGCCTGGAACTCTCTCTCTCTCTCTCTGCTGGCTCTCTGCCCCTCCCCCACAACTAATGCTGTCTTTGTCTCTCAAAACAAATAAACTTAAAAAAAAATTTTTAAAAGAAATAGTATTACAGATATGTTATAGAAAAGTGAAGATATGTAATAGAGGAAACAGTTAAAAGAGATGAACATAGTTGCCTTTGGGAATGAGACTCAAAGGTGGTGAAGCTGGGAACTGGATGCTGATGGCCTCAGCTGACTTACAGAACTTCTTGACTTTGTGAAAGAGAACCTTTGTTACTTTAATGAAATTTAAGGTTAAAGGAACTATACTCATTGCTGTGTGTTAATATACTTAACTTGAAGAACTTCCTATTTGTCTAAGTGTTTATGTATTAAATTTGTAAAAGCTTAAGAAGTGCAAAAATGATGGAATTGCATGTTGCAGCACTTAGAAACCATGAAAGGCATGCTCATGGGACAGTACATATTGAGGAGACTGTGAGGTCAGAGTGAAATTCTACCATGATTGAAATGAACACACTAGAAATAGACAAGAATTATGAGGAAAGCAAAAATTGTTAAATCTAATCAAAGAAATGCCAAAAACAGTCAATATGTTACCATCAGTAAAGTCGAATATAAAATAGGTTATAAATATAAGCTGTCTACGACAAGACACTGAGGGAAGAGCTAAACAACAGATTAAGTACCAGAATATTTTATTAATAGTTAATTATGATCTGTTAAAATGGCAAGTTAGGTAGGATATTCATATATAAAAAGCCTTGAAGACATTTGAATATCTATTCCCAGAAATTACCCCCCACCCTCCCTGCCTGCTTCAAAATGTGTTTTCTATGAATTCCTTTAAATTCGTAACAGCTGGGCACCTGCGTGGCTCAGTCTGTTAAGCGTCCCACTTTGGCTCGGGTCATGATCTCACAGTTCGTGAGTTCAAGCCCCACATTGGGCTCTCTCCTGTCAGCACAGAGCCTGCTTCAGATTCTCTCTCCCTCTCTTTCTGCCCTTCCCCTGCTCATGCTCTCTCTCTCCCTCTCTCTCTCTCAAAAATAAACATTTAAAAATGAATAAATTCATAACAACTGTCCAACAGCATGTCCACTCCACAGTGTTGTGCTATCTACTTATCCATGAATGTTGGAGCTATGTGACTTTAAAAAGGAAAACAAAAAAAAAAGAAAATGGCAAAGATACTCTTAGCAAAAACAAAATCAAAGGAAATGGTTCTCTCAAACACAGATCAAAAACTTAGATATGCATAAAATAATGTTTAAAAAAGTCCGTGTCATTTTACAGAAGTAGGGGGAAAATGTTCTGCTGACCATAGCATATTGAAGGCCACAAAAACCTAGGAAAAGCCAAGAGTTATGATGAAGGTATGGATGAGCAGTGAGGTACAAGCCAAAATGTTTCAACCCCCCACCCTCTCCCCTCTATAGCACGTGAGACAATTTGCAACTTCCCAGCAACTGACATGAATTTAGAGGCCCAGGCCACCCTCAAATGCTGCGCGAATATTAAAAAATAGTTTTCCCTAATAAACTTTTTAAGCCAGATACTGAAAGCAAGTTGTTCATGTACGTCTCAGGCCACACCCTCTTATTTGAGAATCTGAGTAGTGGATAAATAATATGTAGAGCTATCACTTATTGTGTGATTAAGGGCCAAGTACATGTTGTAGGTCCTTTGTCAAGTCAACATAGATTTATTGAATGTCTTCTGAGGTTGTACTTGTGAACAAAACAGACCCTTGCCTACCTTCCCAGAGTTTCTGGTCTATTAGCTCACACATGATGGGAGGAGATAGGGAAAGAAAGTCCAGACTGAGAGGAAAGAGAAACAGAGAAAAGCCACTGTTCAGCCCTCCTGAAGTCGACACATGAAAGGAAATTGAGAACTTGCAGAGAAATCATGGGAACAGCACATCCAGGTGTAAGAATGAGACACAGGTGAGAGTTGGTGTAGAAGCCCATGGAAGGCTATTGACTCTGCATCAGATGGTGGGCTTGGGGTTGCCGCTGGTTAACAGGGCAGGTGGGGAAGAAAAAGAGCCTGTGGCAAGACAGAAGAGGGCAAGAACAAGCCTCTCTAGGCACTACCTACAGGGAATAATGGCGGCTGCTTCACTTCCACATCCAGAGCTTGCACTCGGATCTCTTTTGGCCAATCCCAACATGCAACCATAAAGGAAATGCAGCTCCAGCTTAGGCCAATTGACACCATACCAACCCAGCACTATACTACCCCTCTTCAAATTGGAATCCTCCTCACCTCTTTTACCTATACTGAACTTCATATAGCAAAGTCTGGCTTACACCTGACCTGATGCAATTATTCCTGGTACAACCAAAAACACCCTAACCTTCACTCCCCCAAAGAGGATATGAAGTCCAGTATGTCACTTTATCTTTGGGAAATGCCCATACCCTTTCTTGCTAAATGACACTCCCCTTTTATAGCCTGAGAGATGATGAACTACTACTAACCCATTTCATGTTCACTAGGAGGAGAATGGGGAGGTGAAAAAAAAAGAGTTGATATTATGTGATTTGCAAGGTTAGTACCCAAAATAGGAACCAACCCTTCTCCTGAAATTATCGAATGATTTCTGATGGAAGTTCATAGTGTGACTGGCTTTCTAGATGGCGGTTTGGTAACGTGCCATTGTCCTTAACAGCAGTAACGGGCGCGAGCCCAGCCGGGAGACTGCGGATGGGCGGAGTCCCGGAGTCCCCGCCTTATCTACCCCCCCACCCCCCCAGCAGCCTGAGCTGAGCTGCAGATTCACGCCCCAGCTCCAGGGACTCTCTCTCCTTGATGCGCCAGGAACGACTTCTAGGCTACAACCTACAAGCTTTCTATCCAGAACTGTAGCCTAATAAAATTACCATGAATGAGTAGCTTACAGTGGTTTTTTAAATCGGAAATAAACACCAACAGTAAGGGGTTGATTAAATGAATTATTGTACTTCCAAGTGGCAAAATCATAATGCAATCATTAAAAATAATATTTTTTAAAATATTGAATGACAAAGCTTTCCATTGTTAAGTGGGAATAAAGACAGACACCTAAATTATATGCACGGTAGGAACACATTTTTGTAAAATTATGTATGCAAAGGAAAATAAGGTTGAAAGTACCAACAAGATACCTGTATTGAACTAGCATAATAATAAGTCACTAATATAATAATAAATCAATGTACAGAAAGGAATTTACTGTGAGGAAAACATGAGTAAGCAAACAAGAAAATATTTGCAAAACATAACAGGTAATCTCTTTAATAGATAACTGGGTTTTTTTTTTCAAATCAATAAAGATTAACAATCGAATAGAAAAATGGCATTTAGAAAAGAAAATAAAACTAATTTCTTTTCAAGTAAGCTTCATGCCTAGTGTGGAGTCCAACATAGGCAATGAACTCAGGACCCTGAGATCAAGACTGAGCTGAGACCAAGAGTCAGAAGTTTAACCAACGGAGCCGCCCAGGCACACCAAATAAAACGGATTTTTAAAGGTATGAACTGTTCGATCTCAACCATAGTAAGAAAAAAGCAAATTGAAACCAAATCCAAGTGCCATTTTTCAATATATAGTCTTGGCAAAGACAGAAAGTTTAACACACTGAATTGTCAAGAGTATAGGAAAACAGACACTTTGATATATTGCTGGTGGTAATACAAATTGCTAAAACCTCCATGAAGGGAAATTGGCAACTCAAAATTTTGAATGCATGTGTCTTTGAATACAACAAGTTTACTTAAAGGAATTTATTCCCTGGTTGTATTCAATCATGTGGCAGCAGCATATGTGGAAGGACACGCACTATGACCTTTTCCATAATAAGCAAAAACTAGAAACAATTTAGGGACTGGTTAAATTATGGCACAGCCAGACAATGGGATATTCTGTGACAGCTAAAAATAGTAAGGTCCCTCTTAATGTGCTTATATGGAAAAATCTCCAAGATACATTACATGAAAAATTCAAGGTATATAATGGTGTGATTGGACACTACTATTTTGTAAAAGTGAAATAAAAGATGTGTGTAATCAAAATGTGTGTATGATCTGTGTAAACTTCCACATGGATGTGTGGCCATAGACCATCGCTGGAATGGTACAATGAACTAACTCATAAATTGCTTTCCTATAATTTTGAGGGCAGGGTGGACAAGCTCCCAAAAGCTAGTTAATTCTTCTTCCTTGCCTCCAACTTGCCCCTCTTTTCATGTCTTTGTTTTCAAAAAGATACTACCACTTATCACACTGATTTTGTCCCAAAAAAGTGGGAATTATGTTTCTTCTCTTTTTGTCACCCACTCTCCCCACTAAGTCACTCATCAAATCCTACAATTTTACCTCCAAAACATATCTCAATTTTGTCTACCTCTGTGGCAGAAGATACTAGTTATCTTCAATGTTTGTTGCTCCTTTTGTCCTTAGTCACAGAATCCTGGCTTTTCAACTGGTCCTACAGTTGCCCAGAATAATCTTGCTGAGAATAATTATCTTAATTTCTCAACTCTCCTTGTGACCACATGGGGCCATGTGACTAAGTTCTCTTGAATGAACTATAACGAAAAGTGTCATGTGTAATATCTAGAAATGCCCTCAAAGACAAGAGACATTCCATTTCCTCCCTTCCTCATTCATGTTGGCTGGATTGAAAACATCAGTAGAGTTAGAACAGCCATCTTGGACCAGGAGGCAGAAGTCACATGTTGACACACAAGATGGAAACATCTGGTACCTGCTATTTGTGAAGCCACCAAACTAATTCTAGGCTGACTGTTAGTCTTGGCTGACTAATTCTAGGCAGTCTTCCATTATGTGAGAGAGAAATGCACACATATATACCCAAGACACCCTAATATGGGACATTCTGTCACAGCTACTCCTAATCCCAAATGATAAACTGTCTCTCCATTTCAACTATCAATGCTTTGGTCCAAGCCCAACGCATCTCACTTGAACTACTGCAACAGCATCCTGACCCTTCCAGCCACATCCAATATTGACCTCTCTCTGTCTGCTCAACTCTATACCCTGCAACCAGAGCCTGCTTAAGATTCTCTTTCTCTCAGGGTGCCTAGGTGGCTCCAATGGTTGGGTGGCTTACAAAAATATATACATGATTAAATCACTCCTTTGTTTACAATACTTTAATGAATTCCTGTTGGTTTTAGGACAAGTTTGAAGTTTTCAGGATGACCTATTTAGTCTTACATTGTCTGGCCGATAAAATTTCAGCTCATCTCTTGCTACTTTTCCATCTCACTCTCCGGGCTCCAATCACATTAAAGCATAACATACCCTGTACTCTCTCTCCACTGTTTGCTCAGTTTAAATCTTTTCTCTCCAGTCCCCGCTGCCTAACTAATTCCTAGTAATCTTTCAGGTCATCTACAAAATGTTACCTTCCTTGGGAATCACGGTGAAAAGCCATTACCATACTTCTTCATGATGTCTTGAACTTTTCTTATGGTCCCTATCTCATTTCCACCTTCATAAGTACTTGTGCAATTATTCATTTAATGTAGAGGTTTCAAATGGTGTGTATAGGGCTAATGTGTCTAAAGTGCATTCCATGGCCTACTCAGTTGTTAGGGTTGTTTGGTTTGGTTTCACTAAATTTAAAGACCTTTAGTAAGAATATCCTCTTTTGGGTTTGCAACAGGTTCTACCAGTTCATATCATTTGACCAACTTAAGTCCCTTTCTTGTGTCCTTTGTATCTTTGGCCTCCACTATAGTGGAAACTCCATTAAGGTAAGGACGATGCCTGTCTTCCACAATATCCTATGCTCTCCACCTTAACACACTTGGGACATATTAAGGTGCCGTAGAAATCCTTGTCCAATAAATGAAAGCAATGAATGAAATGCCCTTGCCACCGTTAGTAGGGAGCTTTATCTTCCCTTGAGCTTTTTTTTTTTTAATACGCCCTAGGGAGATAAAACTGGAGAAGTATCCATTTGGCAACTATTGCACACCAAATTTTGAACAAATTTAGTACAAGATTCTGAATTGCAAAGCAAACTTTCACCCTCTTTTCTACTAATGGACAAATAGACAGTAAAATCATGTATTTATCTCTTTGAAGGTTTTGAGACAAAATTATGATAAAAAAAAACACATTCCATCTGGACCATTCTAGTTCTGCTCTCAAGGCGTAAAGCACCTCACTGTGCAGCCCTGATTCCCTGTTGGCTTTTTAAAACTCAACACACTCTAACATGTATGTTTCTATAGTCTGTCCTCACCAATGGCAACATCAAAAATAAATCCAGATCACATTGCTGAAAATTCTTATCATATCAAACATAGTATGTAAGTATAACTCAAGAATGCTTCATTTCTGTCAATAATTAAAGATACAAATAACCATTCCTGTTCTGTCCAGGTGCTTAATTTTTGTTTTATGTTTACTTATCTCTTGAAATGGCAACAGTTTGAGGCTTTATTTTTTTATTCATTTCTTATTTTTTCATGAAAGCCAGAGACTCTTCTAAAGCTCTGGGCCTCCTACAGTTTGACTGAGAACATGGGGGCTGAGTTACTTCTAGAAATTAAAATCCAGGTTCCCTACCCCTACACATCATTATACACTTTCATTGCTTTGAAAATTATTTCTTATCCCTTCATACACACACACACATACACACATACACACACACACACACACACACACTTTGTTTCACTTGATGAAATCTATAGTCTTCTTAATATCTCTAAGCATTTCAGAGTTATCTAAACTCTAGATGAAAATGCTGGAATTCTTTTTTTGAATTTTCACCTGTACCAAATGAAAGCAAAAAAGACAGAGTGAAAGAGAGAGAGAAAAAATCAGTTAATCTTAAAATATAATGTTCAAAACTGAAATTTAAAGTAGAGTATAAGGGTTCCTGGGTGACTCAGCTCAGTCAGTTGAGCATCCGACTCTTGATTTTGGCTCAGATCATGATCCTAGGATTGTGGGATTGAGCCCTGTGTTGGACTCCACACTGAGCACAGAGCCTGCTTAAGATTCTCTTTCTTTGGGGAAGCCTGGGTGGCTCAATTGGTTGGGCGCCCAACTTTGGTTCAGGTCATGATCTTACAGCCTGTGGGTTTGAATCCTGGGTCGGACTCCGTGCTGACAACTCAGAGCCTGGAGCCCACTTTGGATTATGTGTCTCTGTCATTCTCTGCCACTACTCCGCTTGTGCTCTGTCTCTCTCAAAAATAAACATTTAAAAAAATGTTTTTAAGATTCTCTTTCTCTCCTTCTGTCCCCTCCCCACTCAAATAAAAATAAATAAAATAAAATATAGTTTCTTTAACAAAGATCTGGGTGGAAAGTGTTTCCATAAGCAAAACAGTAAGAATATTCATTTTCTGTTATTAAAACAAAGTAAATCCACTGATGTTAATGAAAGTCAAACATACTCTTGACAAAAGTGATGTCACGAGCTTGTTTTTTATGTCAATTTAATATCTTACCAAGTATGTAAACCAAAACATCAGACCACTAACTTTGTTCTATGTTTGTTCAAGTAGGTAAATGCCTAGGTGCAACATTATATAATTTCCTATTTTTCGGGCACCTGGGTGGCTCAGTCGGTTAAGTCTCTGACTTTGGCTCAGGTCAGATCTCACATTCATGGGTTCGAGCCTTACGTCAGGCTCTGTGCTAACAGACAGCTCAGAGCCTGGAGCCTGCTTCTGGTTCTGTGTCTCCTTCTCTCTCTGCCCCTCCCCCTCTAATGCTCTGTCTCTCTCTGTATCAAAAATAAATAAAACATTTAAAAAATAAAAATTAAAAAAATAAAATGCCTTTAAAAAATTTCCTATTTTTCTTCCTCTGCCTTCTACGTATCATTCTTAGTTGAATTGATTTGAAGACCAAACGCAATCACCTCCTCTAACTTCAGCTCTCCATTTTGAAATATCTCTGCTGGCCTTTTCCTTCAATTCATTGGAAAGACAAATCACATTGTCTCAAAGTTATGAATTGTGTGCTGCTGTGGCCGTTTCTTTTCTGCTTGGAGCAATCTGTCCGACAACCCCGTGCCCTTCAAAAAAATGAGTTTCCACAAAACTCAAAGTTCTCTAAATTACCCTCACAGCACGTCTCAGATGATAAGTTTTTCCATGTTTCCATTAGATGTCTCAGAAAATCCAAAATAATTTGACTCTGTCATTGATGCAGTCCCTCGTAACAATAATAATTGCGGGTATGTGTTGAGCACTTACTCTCCTCCTCCTGGTACAGTATTAAGCAGTTTATGTGAGTAATCTCATTTTATCTTCCCAATACCCGCCATTAGTTAAGAACTTTTGGGTTGCAAGTAGCAAATACCCAACTCAAATATTTTTAAGTAGAAGTAAAAAAGAGTAAGTTCCTGTAGGTGAAATTCTCAGAGTCTTGTTGGCTAAAGATGTGGGTTGATCCACATCATCAGCATGCTGTTTTTATTCTCAGTCCTATTTCCCTCTAAGTGGCTTTAATCCCAAGGTTTCCCTATGTTATTATGAGATGAATGCACTTAGCTCCGTGTTTGCATCCCATCAACATAACAACTTGCTATGGAATGGCTTGTGTACCTCCCCCCACTCCATTCATCTGCTGAAGCCCTAACCAACAATGTGGCTGTGTCTGAAGATAAGGCCTTTGAAGTTAATTAAGATTAATTAAAGTCATGAAGGCGGAGCTCAAATCCAATGGGACTGGTGTCCTTTAAAGAACAGATGTTGCATGGGAATGCAAACTGGTGCAGCCACTCTGGAAAACAGTATGGAGGTTCCTCAAAAAATCAAAACTAGAACTACCCTCTGACCCAGCAATTGCACTACTAGGTATTTATTCAAGGGATACAGGTATGCACATGCACCCCAATGGGGCACATGCACCCCAATGTTTATAGCAGGAATATCAACAATAGCCAAAGTATGGAAAGAGCCCCAATCTCCTGGGATGGACAAAGAGGATGGGGTATAAATATATATATACAATGGAGTATTAACTCGGCAATCAAAAAGAATGAAAGCTTGCCATTTGCAACTACGTGAATGGAACTAGAAGGTATTATGCTAAGCGAAATTAGTCAGAGAAAGACAAGTATCATATGACTTCACTCATATGAGGAATTTAAGATATAAAACAGATAAACATAAGGGAAGAGAAGCAAAACAATATAAAAACAGGGAGGGGGACAAAACATAAGAGACTCTTAAATATGGAGAACAAATAGAGGGTTATTGGAGGGCTTGTGGGAGGGAGGGATGGGCTAAATGGGCAAGGGGCTTAAGGAATCTAGTCCAGAAATCGTTGTTGCACCACGTACTAACTAACTTGGGTGTAAATTATAAAAAATAAATAAATTATAGAAACTAAAAAAGAAGAAGAAGAAGAAAAGATGTCAGAGAGGTCCTATCTCTGTAATGTGAGCATGCAGAGGGAAGGCAGCCACATCCAAGCCAGGAGGAGAGGCCTCCCTCAGCAAAAACTAACCATACTGGAATCTTGATCTTGCACTTTCAGCCTCCAGAACTGTGAGAAGTAAATTTCTATTGTCCAGGTCAATGGTATTTTTTCATAGCACACCACTGACTAACACCCTAGAAGGGGTTTCCCAACAACCTCAGCCAAGTCCCAGACCCAGGTCTTGTTCAGGTCACATGTCCACCACTGAACCAATCACTGTGGGGAGGGTTTTCATTACCTGGCCTGGGTCACCTGCTGACCCTTTGAGCCTGTACGTGAGATTAGTCTTACTTGAACTATTTGGAAAAGTCAATGAGCAGTTAATTCTAAAGGAAAACTATTGCCAAAAGGACAAAGCGATACAAAGCAAAACAAAAACAGAACAGGAGCAGGTGACTTTTAAATGCTGTGGAGAAGTTCCTGTTGTATCTCTTATTTCTTCTGTAAAAGGAAACAGGATGAGCAAAGTCAAGTGACTTGCTGAAAAACTCATATCTGTACGTGGATGGGCTTCAGATTCTCAAACTCTAAACTCTGAGCCACTGCACTATTTAAACTTTTGATGATGAAGACCTTAGAAAATGGTGTATAATGCTATTTCAACTCTCTTCATGGCCAACCTGCCCCACTTCTATTTATCACAGAGAAATTTAACAGGATGCTAAATAAGTAATATACCTCTTTCTCTGTATCAAAATGATTTAAAAAAAAAAACCTCCAGCCAAAATGAAAAGAAAAACTTTTCTGGGTTGGATCAATGGTGCACTCAGCCTAAGAGCATCTTCAACAATACATTTGGGATGTAATTTGATTCTGATTATAATCTTAACAGGAAAGCATTTCCCAAGCATTTCAGTGTCCTTTTATTTATTTAAAATGTTTTTTTTTTTTTGAGAGAGAGAGAGGAACATGAATGGGAGAGAATCCCAAGAAGGCTCTGTGGCAGAGCCCGAAATGGGGCTCAATTCCATGAACCATGAGATCATGACCTGAGCCATTATCAGGAGTCAGATGCTTACCTGACCAAGCCACCCAGGTGCCCTTCAGTGTCCTTATAATCATGGCTCTATTATCCATTTTTAATCTCATAATATTTCTCTTGGTTTACTATCCACCACAGGAAGTAATATTTCCTTTTATTTATCCTAAGCTTGCTTTATTTAAGCTGCAAAGGAGTCCACTCTCTCCTGTGTTCAGGACTTGGTGTTCAGGTCTCTAATGATATCCAGATCAGACTTATGACCTTAAAGTTTTGCTGGAAGTGTACCTTCCCCGGACGCCTCCTCTTTCCTAGGCTAGATCTTGGGCAATTGAGCTTATCTTCATGAGACATCCCTCCCATGAATCTATCCTGAAAAACTACACTTGGCACTTGAATGTGGCTCGTAATCATTTAAGGGAAAAGATGCTTCAAAATAGGGCTCTGATAGAATTGGGGAGCAGGCTATTCCAATGTCTCCAGTCCAGATCAATTAGGAACAGAAAGCATGGAGGGGTAGAAGAGACAGTGAAGAAGCAGGGAGGGGGTTGGTAAGAGTAGGCAGTTGAGGGGATCCTCGTCCCCTGGATAAAATCAGGCTGGATTCCACTGTGGAGATGCGAGTCTAGAGTGTTTATGGAAACCCTTCAGACTGTTTAGTTATGAGCGCTGTCAAAGTCTATTACCATCTTACCTCAAAGGCAAAAGCCTCTAGTGAGGCAATCAAAAATGCACTCTTGGATTCTGTGTCTCTTTCTCTCTCTGCCCCTCCCCTGTTCACGCTTTGTTTCTCTGTCTTTCAAAAATAAATAAATGTTAAAAAAAAAAGGATTTGGGAAAAAATGCACTCTTTATAGGAAAATGTTATAGAGAAATATCAAAAGAAAAGAATACTTGGTACAAGTTTCTAGATTGTTGAGTATCAGTCAACAGAGTGTATAGGTGACTGGCTTCCCAGAACAAGACTCTGTTCCTTTAATGTTTACCAGAAAATTACTTAAGCATTTTATCAGGAATGTTCATTTCTTCCCAGAATGGAGGTGGCAAATGACTTCATATAAAAAGTTTTCTACCCACACAAGTTTGGGGCAAGTTCTCTTTAACAGGAGTCAGAGTGTTTAAAGGTAATGGCCATGTGACAGTGTTAACAATTGGGAGCAGTGTAACTGATGGGTTCTGAGTGTGGGTTTGGCAGCCAGATAGACCTGGGTGTTCAACCTTAAGCCTTAGTCTATTCATGTGTAAAATGAGGGTGATAATAACTACCTTCTTTGGGAGGGAATATTAATATTATTTCATTCTTATTATTTTGACAGCATTTTTACAATTGATCACTTTATATTAATCATGTTTATAGATATAATAATAATGTCAATGTTATTATTATTATAAAAGTTTCTTAGTAGCCAGGACCTATGCTCCACCAGTCATGGCTCCTTTCAAGGCCCTCAGGTAACTCCTAAAAATTTGGAAACCTTTTGAGCACCAGCATCTTAGGAAATACTGAACACTGAGGTCCACACACTGCACGAAGGAGGCAGTCCCAGACCAAATCCAATTCTGAGTAAAGTTATCACACACAAAAATGTGCAGAGGATTTGGACTGACATTTTTCCAAAGAAGACATACAGGTAACCAACAGACACATGAAGAGATGCTGAACGTCACTCATTATCAGGCAAATTCAAAGCAAAACCACAGTGAGAGGTCACCTCACAGCTATTAGAATGGCAGTTACGAAAAAGACAAGAGATGAGTTATTGGTGAGGAAGTGGAGGAGATGGAAACTTGAGCATCGTTGGTGGGAATGCAGGCTGATGAAGCCACTGTGGAAACAGTGTGGCGGCTCCTCAAAAAATTAAAAACAGAACTACCCTGGTGTGCCTGGTTGGTTCTGTCAGTTAAGCGTCTGGCTCTTGATTCCAGCTCAGGTCATGATCTCATGGTTCAAAGGCTTGAGCCCCACGTAGGGCTCTGCACTGACAGTGTGGAGCCTGCTTGGGATTCTCTCTCTTTCACTCTCTCTGCCCCTCCCCCACTTTTGTACTCGATCTCTCACTCTCTCTCAAAAATAAACTTTAAAAAATCAAAAAAATAAAAGTATAACTACCCTATCATGCTTCAATCCCACTTCTGGGTATGTATTTGAGGGAAATGAAATCACTGTCTCACAGAGATATCTGTGCCCCCACGTTTTTTGGAGCATTATTCATAATACCCAAGACATAGAAGCAACCAAAGTCTCCACTGATGGATGGGATAAGTGGATAAAAAATGTGCACTATGTGCATAATGGAATATTATCCAGTCATTAAAAAAAATCCTGCCATTTTGCAACAATATGGATAGACTTTGAGGGCATTATGCTAAGTGAAATAAGAGAAAGATAAATACTGGATGTTTTCACTTATGTGTGGAATCTGAACTCATAAAAACAGATGGTAGACTGGTAATTGGCAAGGGCTGGGTTTGAGGAAAATAGGGAGATATTGGCCAGTGGGAACAAATATCCAGTTATAAGATGAATAAATTCCAAGTGATCTAATGTATAGCATGGTGACTACAGTTAACAACACTGTATTATATGCTTGAAAGTTACTAAGAGAGTCAATCTCAGATTTTCTCACTACCAAAAAAAATGGTAATTATGTGAGGTAATGGAGATGTGAACTACTGTATTGGGGCTATCATTTCATAAGACATATGTGTATCAAATCGATTCATTGAAATGCCCTAAATTTATATAAGGTGCAGCACCCCCTTCAGGCAGTACTAGGAATGGCTGCTGGGGTTGAGCAGGGCACGGCTGTGCAGAGGAGCACTCACACCAAGGAGTCTCAGAGAAGCCAAGGCGTTGGCTCCCTCCACCCCAGAAGTGCTGTGGTCCAGACCTCTGAAGCTACTGAAGGACAGACCCAGGAAACCAGGATAGTTTTGGACCAGCCACTGACTCCGCCCTGCCAGGCACTGAGCATTGTACCTGTGAATCCAAACATACGTCCAGGAAAGTCTCATCCAGGAGAAGAAAGAGGTACACTGGATATGCATGCAGGTGCGCAAAAATGGAATGCTCCAGATTTCTCTAAGTTGAAGGTAAATTTCCAGTAATACCATACCTCCAAAATGTTTAAAAACCATCTGCCTTTACTCCTTCAAACATTTCTCCTTCCAAGTCCCCTGAGGAGGCCACTTTGGTAGGGTTCTTTCTCTACCTTCTCTTAGGTCCATTCATTGCTCTATTTTAAAAGTTAATTGAGGGATGCCTGGGTGGCTCAGTTGGTTAAGTGTCCAACTTTGGCTCAGGTCATGAGCTTGCAGTTCATGAGTTTGAGCCCCACGTCAGGCTCTGTGCTGACAGCTTAGAGCCTGAAACCTACTTCCAATTCTGTGTCTCCTCTCTCTCTGATCCTCCCCTGCTCTGTCTCTGTCTCTGTCTCTCTCTCTCAAAAATAGATAAACATTAAAAAAAGTTAATTGAACTGGGGAGGGCAAAGCGACACCAGAAGAATGAACCACTTTCCATGTGACCAGGTCTTGGTGGCTTGCCTGTGATGGGGAATTTTTGAACAGAAACTGTTCCCAGAATAACCCAGCTTATCTCAGTTGACACACCTGCATCGACCTGCTTCGAGTTCTCCAACTTCTGGCAGAGAGGACCCTAAGCTGCCAGTCAGCTTGACTAACCTTTAGACTATCAGACTATAGGCCCCTGATCCCCTGACCAGCCTCCCTTTCCTTAGACTTTAGAAAATTTGCAATTGTAAATTTGTTCTCCCACCTCTTTGAGATAAAAATCTATAACCCAGAAATCTTTCTTAGGACCTGGAGCCAGCCCTTTTGAAATATACTTATCAAGAAAGCTAGGGCCCCTATCTCCCAGGCTCTATGAGTGGGTAGGAGCCTGATTTCAGTAAACATCCATTAGCAAATACAGATGGCCGCATCACATGACCCACCTCTTCCCTGACACCCTCCGGTGCTTTCCCCCTAGCTCACCTCAGTGTTGAAAGCCCTTCGGCTTTTGTTTCAGTGGAGATTAGTTCACGTACCTTCCCCTACAGAATTTCTGTGTATGTGTAGAAATAAATGTCCTTTCCTATGTTCCTGTATCCTGCACTGAGATCTGGCAAAGAGATAGCATGAACGAGAGAAGAGTAGGTTGTTCTGGCCCTGAGTCTGCTGTTCACCAGCTGGTTCAGTCTTAGGAGAA
This sequence comes from Helogale parvula, assembly GCA_004023845.1. Classification (NCBI taxonomy): domain Eukaryota; kingdom Metazoa; phylum Chordata; class Mammalia; order Carnivora; family Herpestidae; genus Helogale; species Helogale parvula. The sequence goes on from PJEM01014140.1 coordinate 18,964, forward strand.
CCCTCGTCCTTCTCTGGATATTCTTTTCTTCAACAGAGTAGTGAAGTAGAATTGAGATCAAAGATTCTCCATCTTCTATTACTTATGTCTTCTTAATTACTGGGTCAAATAACCTGACTACCCCCACCCCAGGAGAGGGACCAAACACTCCCTGAGGATAAATAGTCAAAGAGTCCCCTGTTGCTGTATTTATCATCTTCTGTGTGTTTAAACATCGCAATGGTAGAGCTGAGAATAAATTTTATTGCTATCATTACTAAGCACAAGAAAAATAGTAATACCGTTACTATTTTAATGCCGTTATTATTTTACGTTGCAATTTGTAATAATTTCATTGGCATATATGTTATTGCTACAGTAAATCTAAAACATAAACAGATTTTTAAATTGTAGTAGCATTATGTGTAGGAATGGGAGGGGAGCGATTAAGAGAAATGAGAGATAGGAAACGAATAATCCAGCACCAGAGATCTCATACTCATCCATGACCCTGGAGTTTGAGTAAGCAAGCTTTCTAGCAGTGGTGGGGGGCGGGGACAGAGACTGAATATTCGCACTGTCTTCTCCTCCAACAATTCCAACTGGTCCCGCACTGCTCCTCAGCCCCCCACCGCCCACCCCCACTTCTGTGCTTCCTTATGCAGGTGGTCGGAATGGTGAGAAATCAGCAGGAAGGCCTGGATTTCCACAAGAAAGGAAAAGTGAACGATGAGAGAAAAGAAGAGTCAGAAGGTGTGGACAGAAAGGAATCTGGGCTTAGAAAAATATTTAGGGTTGGGAGTTGAGAGAAAGCCAGAGCTTCTGGAAGCAACTTCTGTCCGTGAGGAATATCTTAGGAGGTGCGCTCCTATTTCAGGACAAATACTTCAGGCTCTGCGACACACTAGAAATATTCTTTGCCACCTCCTTAGACGGAGTACATATTTTTGTAAAATTACTCCTTTGTTGTTGTTATGGGTCTCTCTAAACTCATCCCCTCATACAACCTGTGCGCTACACAGTCAAGAAGCACAAGAATACCTTGTTTTGTTCAGGTTATAGTTATAGATTTTTTTCTAACCCTGAGTGCTGCTATCCTGCGGTCTATAATTGATGTGAAATCCTGCCTGCCGGTTCTGATCTAGGCCCCTCGAGCGGACCGTCATCCCAAGGAGAACGCCACTGCACATGTGGCAGCTGTTGTATGAAAGACTGTGATGGACAGTCACACCTCAGAACTGTCTCAACCACCTTTGTCCTTCCAGGTACTAGGGAAGAGCTATGGACTTTCACCAGTACGAATGCTCTTCAAGATGTGCAGCTGCCCTGAAAGTATTATAAAGGCTCTTCCTTCTCTTGCACAAGTAGGGAAGCACATCTAGCAAGCGTGGTAGTCTGTAGGCTTCCAAACGGACCCCAGGCTTGAGTCCAGACAGAGAAGCTACTGATTCAATGGGTTCTTGACATCAGTGTCCCACTGTAAAGTTAGCTGAATCCAGCTTCCAGAATATTGCTGCATTTTCCCTCATGGACCTTTAATGAGGTAGGGAGACAGAGACTCTCTCCTTGACCAGACTAGTTGGGCTCCTTTGAGCTCTTTTTCAACTAGACTCTGTTTTGGGGCATGTTCTCAAGAGCCCACTTTTAGCAAGAATCCTGCTAAGTCACTTTAGCCAGAACCTCCCATCCTCCACATCCAATCACTCTCAATATCCAATCGGACTCTTCATCCTCCGCTCTCCCCCTGGTGAGGTCTGATCATCCTGGCCTGCCTTCAGTAAGAATCCCACTAGGTGATTTAGCTAGAAGCCCCCTGCCCTTGATGTTTCTTCTTAGTAATTTTCCATCCACCCCACCCCCACCCCCAACACACATGTAATGTTGCTTTGCTATAAATTGCTACCTTTCCGCGTTGTATTAGGAGTTGAACGAAATCTCGCTCTTCTACAGTGAACCCCCCTGAATTAGTCCCTGTACCTATCTCTGTAGTCCTGAGTAAATCTGCCTTACTGGTTCAACAAGCGTCATGAATAACTTGTTCCTTAACAATGGTCAGAGAATCTCAAAGATCAGATCTGGTCATTTAGGGACCTGCTTGTTATTAACTGTGAGTATGCGCCAGGATATTTTGTCTGAAACTTGCTTCCATCATAATCTTGTAGGGAGTTGTAAAGCAGGAGCAAATAATTCACCCCATCTTCGAACACTAGAAACACTCACGTTTGCCAGAAAGAACCTAATGGTTGTACATGAGTAGATTAGTTTGGGTCACTATACAACATCCAACTCAGGGATGACGCAGATTGAGGGTCGGAATCTTGAGGGTCTCTCCAGCTACAACATTCCAGAATTTTGCAACTTACATAAAATGTGTGCAGCATCTACCTCCCAGGCCTGGCAGCAGTTATATAATCATGAAAGTGTTCTGTATCTTTCAATCTTCATTTTGGTATTGATCTTTCCCATGAATAGCAGGTAAAGAAACTGACTAGGTTTTTTCCAAAGCCAGCAATCCCTCTTTTCAAAGATGCTGCTAAGTAGTGGTGGTGTAATTGAATGTTAGCAGTCACTGGAATTCGACAATGAGGCTCCCAGGAGAGTGAAGTGGATTTGTTCTCTTGCCTCCTTGTCCAAGGAAGCTTCCCCACTGAGTCCTGCCACCTGAGTGGAGGTATTGTATGAAGAATGAGGCTGGTCCACTACCTTTCTTCTTACTCATCTGGATTGAAAGCCTCTTGCCAATGTCTCTTCCTGCTCTTTGATGGAGGGTCCTTTCTCTGGCAGCAGGAATTCTGCCCCTGCGGGAGAAAACCAGCTGGAGACCAGGAAATGGGATTTTAAACTCTCTCTGGGTACCTGGCACTGACAGGTGGAAGTGTCTACAAGAACGACTGGTTGTGTTTCCATGGAAACATGAGGCAGTTTGGACAGGCCATATTAGCATTAACCAGCACTGCTCTCTCTCTCTCTTTTAAGGAGTCCCAAATTCAATTTAAACCAATATTTCGTTGAACAACTAGTATGGGCCAAGCACTGAGCTCTTGCAAGTAGGAAGGTAAACAAAATAGACATAGTACTTTGCCCTCATGAAACTCCAGTCTAGCTGACCAGAGTGTCCGAGCAATTAGAACATAGACTGAGCCCAGCAAGCCATTCCTTGAGGCGTGAAATATGAAACTCAAAAGAGGAGCAGTACTAATAGAACTTTATGAATAAATGCATTAACATATGTTGGAGGTATATATTTTTAATTTTTTTTCACTGCTAAGGGTGAGTGGTCAAAAACATTCGAAGATCATTGCTCCAGAGTAAATGATCCCTAAACCTCACTGTACATTAGAACCCCCCAAGACACTTATTACAAGGACAGATTCCAGATTCCAAGTCCTCACCCATAATAATTATGTTTGGAAGATCTGGGGTAAGGTCCAGGAAACTGTTTAGTAAACACTCCCGGGGATTTTGACGAGTCCTGCTCTACAGATCGGTTCCCTACAAAGCTAATTTATATCCTCTGTCCCAAGCCCCAAAGGACATCTTTGTGGCTAGCCCACATTTTAATGTAGAGAGTGAATTTGTTTCATGTCTGTGTGCTTGTAGCATTTGATTATTTTGCTTATTGGTTACACAAAGTGGCCTCAGTAACTGCTTCAACTTCTGGGCTTCCCCAGTAGCTGACTAATTCAACTTTGTGACTCTGGGGACTTACTTCAAGCAGTTAACCCCCTACCTGGACTTCCCTTACCTCTGACCCCAGCCTACAGCTCTAGAGTCCTTTGAAAGCTGTCTCTCAATGATTTGTCTCAGTCCTTTCCAGCTGGGTGACCGACTCTCCCAGCTGGTTCAAGACAGAGAGTTTTACAAGATCTCCAACTTCCAGTTATATATTTGGGAAAAGTCCAGGTGGACCACAATGAGCTCGTCATCGGAGCAAGAAACTTGCCTCTCAATAAATGGGACATTTTAAGAGCTCCAACGGTGAGCCTAGTTCATGCTTCCCAGCAGCTCAGTTTTCTTTAGCCTAACCATTTCTAAGCCTTCTTTGTTTTCATCCATCCAACATCCCCCTAGATCCATGGAAACAGAAACGAGAACAAGGCTATTAACTAGAATTTAAAACCCCCTTGTCAATTGTAGCTGCTGGCTGCCTGCAGAGACTTTGGAAATGCCAAGTTTTACATGGCCCTCCTGCTGATTAGAGGGGAGAATGAGCAATAAGCCAGTGTCCACAGTTGTGAGTGTTATCGGTCAGCCCCACCAGATCCAGCTCTCTCTGGCTCCAGGTAACCAGGAGCAATGTGTCTCCAGTCCTGTGGCTTGGAGGATTGTAGTGGATCCACAGGACAGGCCCCCTGCAGAGGGCAGCTCACTTCCTTGAAATCTGTGTTAAAGTGAGAATTAGAAAGAGGGTTAAGTGTGAAATCCCTTTCCCTCCAAATTGAGTCTAGCCCCTGCACCCCCTCACTTGCTAGATTATCTAGAAGGAAGGTGTCACTCTCTGCACAGGGAGGAAGAAACGAGCCAATCCACGATCTCTGTGTTCGGACCTGCCATAGCTATTAAAAGCCCAATCTCCGTCTGTCCTCACACAGGGAAAAGGCAGTTACAATTCCCTTTGAGAAACAGGAGCTCGATGCACAGAGGATTTATATAGCGTCAACCCTGTCACACAGTGAGAAGATGCGGAGCACAGATCCAACCAGCAGAAAGGCACTGTGCTCCTGCAGCACCTTCTCCTACACCTGGCACGCTCTGCTTCTCCCCACAGGGTCCCTGCTTCTGTCCCATGTTCAGTTTAATTAACATGGAGAAGGCAAGAAGGGAGCTTTTGAAAACCCGGATCTCAGAAATGGAAGCTCCCAGCTCGCGCTTCCTCTGAGCGGCACCTGGATTGGTAGGCAGCTGGGAAGCACGCAGCCACGCTCCCGGCTTCGTCTCCCAAGGAGCAGCCCATTTTGGCCCCGATGCTTCCTGAACCCGGCAGGGATTCCCCACCGCCCTTCTCCCAGGTGATTCTCCCTTTGCCACAGGTGATCTTCCCTTTGCCAAATCCCAGTCTCCTCCCAGCCCTCCCAGCTGCTCTCCTAGTTTTTTCAGCTGCTGGATGTTTCCAGAGGGTTCTAAAATGTTCCTCTGCATCTGAGGTTATTCACATAAAGGATCCCCAGCCATTATGCCCCTGCTTTTCATAAGGTTTAAGAAAAAAATCGCGCTTCTCTCTAGATTGGCTGATATATGGAAACACTGATTGGTCTAGCTGTAGTTTACGAGCCATATGTTGCTCATCAGGCCCTAGAGCTCAGTCAGAAGTTAATCTCTGCAACCCCACAAAACGCCCCATGTATAAGCTTTCCCTGGCTTTTCAGTAAGGTAGAGCTTTGGTCCACTGACTCTGAAACTTAGGGTTCGCTCCATTTAAGGAGCTCATCCTCTTCTTGCCAGAGGGCAAACTCCAGTATCAACCGGAAGAAGTTCTCATCCCCGCCTCACACTTCCTCCCGGAAGCTGAGGCATAACGCAAACGACATTTGCAGGAGGAGCCCTGAGTATCCGGTCACCAGTCACCGCCGTCAGGTAAGGAGGAAAATGTAATCTTCATTATACTTGCGGTTATCGTAAAATTGAAATGTGTGTGCAAGCTCTTCATTTCAGCTGTCTCTCTTGCGTCCAGGTTAGGTCTGGGGCTTGATATCAGACGGATAGCAGAGGTTTTCAGATTCTTTAATGTTTTTAATGTGTGTTTATTTTTGAGAGGGAGAGAGACAGAGCAAGAGCAGGGAAGGGGCACAGAGAGGGAGACAGAATCCGAAGCAGGCTCCAGGCTCTGAGCTGTCAGCACAAAGCCCGGCGCGGGGCTCAGACTCACAAGCCGTGAGATCATGACCTGAGTCGAAGTCGACGCTTAACCGACTGAGCTGTGCAGGCGGCCCTTTCAGATTCTTGAATTGCAAGGGCCATGGAGAAGAAAAGCAGGAAAAACCTCTACTGGCGAACTAGAGGTGAAACTTGTACTTGGGATCTGTTTGTTTATGGACAGTTTACTCTCTGTGGTGAGTCTTAACCTAAGTTTTAATTCACGTTGTTCAAGTAAATCACGTTGTTCAAAGCAACCTGGCCTTGTCTCCTCCGATACTGGGTAAAAACAATTGCATCAAATTACATGGGCACTAGAAATGACCTGCTCTTCTTTTTAAGTTGGGCGTATTTTTATTCAAGTTGATTATGTTAGTAGAAGATGCCTCAAAGAGTATCCAGGTTGCCTCCACAGCTGTCTCTCGAACAGTGGTGTCATTTCAGGCAGCATCCAATTCAGAGCAAAGGCCCACTTCCTTAGTTAAACCTTCCCCCAGATCACCTACCACAAGACCCAATTGTATAAGTTCATTCAAAGCGCTCTCCCCTCCTGCCCCGGCCATGTTTCTCTGGCCCATTCATTCTCCCTTATTCCAAGTCAGAGAGTCTGATTCTGTTTGGTGGTAGGTGTGGGGCTGGTGGTGCTGGCCGCTTTCCCCTGGAGGGTATTGACAGAGCAAATGAGGCTCTGGACCAGCGCCGCTGCTCAATAAGTGAATCCTTGATAAATCACTCCCTTTCTCCGGGCCTCCATTCTCACCTGAAAAACTGAACAGCAGATGGGAATTAGGCAGTCATAAATAATCTATAGGCAAGCATAAAATTCACTTTATTTTTAAACATTTTTCTTTCATGAGTACTCAATCATTCTCAGAAATGACAAAACTAGATTTAAACCAATCTGAAAAACTAGGCCCAATCTAGTAGTTTTCTTTCTTTTACTTGGTATTTAAAATGTCACTTTCTTTGGGTTTTTTTTTTAATGTTTATTTATTTATTTGGAGAGAGGGAGAGAGCGTGTGTGGGGAAGGAGCAGAGAGACAGAGAGAGAGAGAGAGAGAGAGAGAGAGAGAATCCTGGGGGAGGAGGAGGGGAAAGAGGGAGAGAAGGGAGAGAGGGAGAGAGAGAGAGAATCCCAAGCAGGTTCTGCATTGTTTGAAGAGCCCCATGTGAAGCTCAATCCCATAAACTCTGAGACTGTCACCTGAGTGAAAATCAAGAGTTGGCTCGCTTAAAGCCATGCAGGTGCCCCCAAAACTTGATTTAAGCTAATCTGAAAAACTTGGCCCAGCCCACTAATTTTCTTTCTATCATTTTGGGTTGAAAATGTTATTTTCTTAAGTAATGTCATCATTATAGTCAGGCACCACACAGCGCTAAGTTCCTGGCCAGCCGCCTCCGCCCCATAGCAGTCTGCCAGTGTCCCGAGGGCCTCACACCTGACTCCTCCCCCACATCTGATCGCCTAGATGCAGAGAGGTGATAAAGACATCACACAGCAAATTTTCAGGTATTCCTCTACTAATTTCCTCCCACCTGATGAGATGTCATGAGTGATTCTACAGAGACAGTCCCGTTTGCTCCCCCATCAAGCCCTGAGTGGCCCCAGCCTGACCTACTGACAGCACAGGCCTCCAGCACTGATAAGAGGTGACAAAGCTGTCGCTGCTCCCCACCCCCTCCGCAGCTTGCTCTGCGAGCCTCAGGTGTGCCCACTGTGCCAGGCTATGGGTCAGGCTGTCCCCCTGCCCCCGCTACCTGGGCTGTGCTTCCAGGCGATTCCCACCCGCCCCGCAGTCCGCACTCACGGGGTTCCCAGCTTGGAGCCAGCAAAGCCCGCGTCAGCTCCCACCCTCACGACCCTCCCTCTGAGAGATCCTCTTGGGCCCCCTGCCAGGCCCAGCAGCTGCCTCCTCTCAAAAAAGGAAGAAAGAAAAGGAGACCAGGAACCTCAGGGGAAGCCACTACCTCTGCTTACTTCAGAAAGCACCTCACTTCCTTCCAGCACCCTCTGATCTTCTTTGGCAAAACAAACACAAACCAGCTCAGTCCCTGCAATCATCTTTGCCTCCTGCTCCCTACCTGGGATGATCCCTGAGATTCTGAGGTTCTACCTGAGGGTCCCAGAACCCAGCTTGAAGAACTGAGTTTTCCATCTCTGCTAAAACTGTAAAATGAGTCCTGAGGTTTCCTGACATGACCCTGCTTAGTGCCCACCTCTCTGCTCCCAGCCAGAGGCAGGATCCAGCTCCACAGTCCTTGAGCTCTCCTCTCCTCTCTGGGGTGAGTGTGCATAGCGCGGTGTGAGTGTGAGCATGTGTGTCATGAGTCACAGCGAGTGGAGAGACTTCCCTCAACACAATCTCATGCGAAGCTCAAGTTAGGGGACTTTGTCATCCTGCCGCGCTCTCAAACAGGAAACAGGAGTAACACTAACATTGGAAGGAGAAGGGCGTGGGTGGCCCTGCCTTCCTTCCTCCTGCAGAACAGGAAAAGTGACTCGTGTTCATCAGTTGAGCTCTGCTGGCACAGCTGTGGTTTAAAGGCGACAGAAGACGTGGGATTGACAGGGAGAGAGGCAGGTCTTAGATGGCGAGGAGGCAGGCAGCCAGGAGCTCATTAGCGACAGCACAAGCAAGTCTTCCCAGAACACAACGGGAAAACCTGGCTGTGATCGTAGGTTCAGTGTAGGTGTTTTGTCTGCAAAGCGACCTAAGGTAGGAAAGCATTCCCGTATGTTAAACAGGAGTTCCAACAGTGTTCAGAGGAACGCTGTTTTTAATGGTGAAAACCTGAGAATCCTAGATGACCTAGAAAACAGGCAGGCTAAATAAGTTTTAGCTCCTGCATCTGATGGAACGCCACATAGTCTATAAAGCAATTGAGGAAAAATATTTAATAAAATCAGAAGATGCTCACTGCATATTAAATGAAAAAGCAAGGCATAAAGCCATATGTACTTCTATTTTGTTGAAGAAAAGAATATATGGGCAGAGAAAGACAGTCCAAAAGGATATCTTAGATATTCAATTCCCATAGCCACTCCCAGAAATAGATGTGATATAATATAAATCGTATATTAGTACATATGAGTTTATATATGATTTTCATTTACTTTTTAAAATTTGCATACATATAAACTTCCTATATTAACAGATATTATTTGGTACTCCATGGAAGAAAAGCAAAGTTTTTTAAAAACTAAATCCAAATAAAAAATAACTGACCTTTTAGGGCCATGTCAAAATGTTGGTGTTTGTTCAAACATGTACCTGAAAGGTTTTTTTCTTTTAAAGTTTATTGTCAAGTTAGTTTCCATATAACACCCAGTGCTCACCCCAACAAGTGCCCTCCTCCATGCCATTCACCCCCTTCCCCCCTCCCCCATCAGCCCTCAGTTTGTTCTCAGTATTCAAGAGTCTCTCATGGTTTGCCTCCCTTCCTCTCCCCAACTATTTTCCCCCTTCCCCTCCCCCATGGTTCTCTGTTAAGTTTCTCCTGGTCAACTTATAAGTGAAAACATATAGTATCTGTCCTTCTCTGCCTGACTTATTTCACTTAGCATGACACCCTCCACATTGCCATGAATGGCCAGATTTCATTCTTTCTCATTGCCATGTAGTATTCCATTGTATATATAAACCACATCTTCTTGATCCATTCATCAGTTGATGGACAAGTAGGCACTTTCCATGATTTGGCTATTGTTGGAAGTGCTGCTATGAACATTGGGGGTACATGTGCCCCTATGCATCAGCACTTCTGTATCCCTTGGGTAGATCCCTAGCAGTGCTATTGCTGGGTCATAGGGGAATTCTATTGTTAATTTTTTAAGGAGTTTCCACACTGTTTTCCAGAGGGGCTGCACCAGTTTCCATTCCCACCAAACAGTGTGGGAGGGTGCCCATTTCTCCGCATCCTCGCCAGCATCTATAGTCTCCTGTTTTGTTCATTTTAGCCACTCTGACCAGTGTGAGGTATTATCTCAGTGTGGTTTTGATTTGTATTTCTCTGGTGATGAGTGACGCTGAGCCTCACTTCATGTGTCTGTGGTCATCTGGAGGTCCTCCTTGGAGAGGTGTCTTTTCATGTCTTCTGCCCATTTCTTCAATGGATTATTTGCTTTTCAGGTGTGGAGTTTGGTGAGTTCCTTATAAATTTTGGATACATACTAGCCCTTTATCCAGTATGTCATTTGCAACTATCTTTACCTATTTGATCAGTTGCCTGTTAGTTTTCTTGATTGTTTCCTTTGCAGTGCAGAAGCTTTTTATCTTGATGAGGTCCCAATAGTTTATATTGGTTCTTGATTCCCTTGCCTTTGAGAATGTGTCGAGTAGGAAATTGCTGCGGTTCAGGTCAAGGAGGCTCTTTCCTGCTTTCCCCTCTAGGGTTTTGATGGTTTCCTCTCTCACATTCAGGTCCTTCATCCATTTTGAGTTTAGTTTTGTGTACGGTGTAAGAGAGTGGTCTATTTTCATTCTTTTGCATGTTGCAGTCCAGTTCTCCCAGCACCACCTGCTAAAGAAGCTGTCTTTTTTCCATTGGATACTTTTTCCTGCTTTGCCAAAGATTAATTGGCCATACATTTGTGAAACCAATTCTGGGTTCTCTATTTTAGTCCATTGGTCTTATGTGTCTGTTTTGTGCCAATACCATACTGTCTTGATGACAGCTTTGTAGTAGAAGCTAGAGTCTGAGATTGTGATGCCTCCCGTTTTGGTTTTCTTCTTCAATATGACTTTGGCTATTCGGGGTCTTTTGTGGTTCCATATGAATTTTAGGATAGTTTTTTCTAGCTTTGAGAAGAATGCTGGTGCAGTTTTGATTGGGATTGCATGGAATGTGTAGATCGCTTTGGGTAGTAATGACATTTTCAGAATGTTTACTCTTCCAATCCATGAGCAGGGAATTTTTTTCCATTTCTTGCTGTCTTCTTCAATTTCTTTCATAAGTTTTCTATAGTTTTCATCATGCAGGTGTTTTACATCTTTGGTTAGGTTTATTCCTAGGTATTTTATGGTTTTTTTGTGCAACTGGGAATGGGGTCAGTTTCTTGATTTCTCTTTCTGTTGCTTCATTTTGGGTGTATAAAAATGCAACTGATTTCTGTACATTGATTCTATACCCTGCGATGTTGCTGAATTCATGGATCAGTTCTAGAAGGCTTCTGGTGGAGTCTGCCGGGTTTTCAATGTAGAGTTTCATGTCATCTGTGAAAAGTGAAAGTTTGACTTCTTCTTTGCCAATTTTGATGCCTTTTATTTCCTTTTGTTGTCTGATTGCTGAAGCTAGCTAGGACTTCAGCGCTATGTTAAACAACAGTGGTGAGAGTGAATATCCTTGTCTCGTTCCTGATCTCAGGGGGAAAGCTCTCATTTTTTCCCCATTGAGGAGGATATTTGCTGTGGGATTTTCATAAATTGCTTTTATAATGTTTAAATAAGTTCCTTCTATCCCAACTTTCTCGAGAGTTTATATTAAGAAAGGGTGCTGTATTTTGTCAAATGCTTTTTCTGCATCTATCGATAGGATCATATGGCTTTTATCTTTTCTTTTGTTAACGTGATGTATCACATTGATGGATTTGTGAATGTTGAACCAGCCCTATATCCCAGGAATGTATCCCACTTGATCATGATGGATAATTCTTTTTATGTGCTATTGAATTCGATTTGCTAGTATCTTGTTGAGTAATTTTGCATCTGTATTCATTAAGGATATTGGCCTGTAGTTCTCTTTTTTTGTTGGGTCTCGGTCTGGTTTGGGAATTAAAGTGATGCTGGCTTCGTAGAATAAGTTTGGACGTTTTTCTTCTATTTCTATTTTTTTGAAATAGCTTGAGAAGAATGGTCAATGTTTGGTAGAATTCCCCTGGGAAGCCATCTGGCCCTGGGGTCTTGTTCTTTGGGAGATTTTTGATAACTGATTTGATTTCTTCACTGGTTATGGGTCTGTTCAGATTTTCTGTCTCTTCCTGTTTGAATTTTGGTAGTGCATGTATGTTTAGGAATTTGTCCATTTCTTCCAGGTTGTCCAATTTGTTGGCATATAATTTTTCCCAGTAATATCTGATGCTTGCTTGTATTTCTGAGGGATTGGTTATAATAGATCCATTTTCATTCATGATTCTATTTGGGTGTTCTCTTTTTTTTTTTTTTTTTTTTAGAGGAGCTGGCTAGAGGTTTATCAATTTTGTTTTTTCAAAAAAACAACTCTTGGTTTTATTGCTCTGTTCAACTGTTTTTTGGACTCTATATTATTTATTTCTGCCACGATCTTGATTATTTCTCTTCTTCTGCTGGATTTGGGGTGCTCTTGCTGCCTTGCTTCTAGTTCCTTTAGGTGCTCTATTAGATTTGGAATTTAGGCTTTTTCTAGTTTGTTGAAATAGGCCTGAATTGCAATATATTTTTCCTCTTAGGACTGCCTTTCCTGCAATTCAGAGAGTTTGGATTGTTGTATTTCTGTTTTCTTTTGTTTCCATATATTTTTCATTTCTTCTCTAATTTGCTGATTGGCCCAATCATTCTTTAGTAGGGTGGTTTTTAACCTCCATGTTTTTGGAGGTTTTCCAGACTTTTTCCTGGGATTGATTTCAAGTTTCATAGTATTGTGATCTGAAAATGTGCATGGTGTAATCTCAATTCGTTTATACTTATGGAGGGCCGCATTATGTATGACCCAGTATATGATCTATCTTGGAGAATGTGCCATGCACACTCAAGAAGAAAGTGTATTCCCTAGCTTCAGGATGCAGAGTTCTAAATATATCTGTCAAATCCATCTGTTTCAATGTGTCATTCAGGTCCATTGTTTCTTTTTTTTTTTTTAATAGTTTATTGTCAAATTGGTTTCCATACAACACCCAGTGCTCTTCCCCACAAGTGCCCTCCTCCATCACCACCACCTCTTTTCCCTCCTCCCCCTCCAACCCTCAGTTCATTTTCAGAATTCAATAGTCCCTCAAGTTTTGCATCCTTCCCTCTCCCCAACTCTATTTCCCTCTTCCCCTCCCCCTGGTCCTCCATTAGGTTTCTCCTGGTCTCCTGTTAGACCTATGAGTGCAAACATATGGTATCTGTCCTTCTCTGCCTGACTTATTTAGCTTAGCATGACTCCCTCTAGGTCCATCCACTTTCCTACAAATGGCCATATTTCAGTCTTTCTCATTGCCATGTAATACTCCATTGTATATATATACCACATCTTCTTGATCCACTCATCAGGTGATGGACATTTAGGCTTTTTCCATGTTTTGGCTATTGTTGACATTGCTGCTATGAACGTTGGGGTACATGTGCTCCTATGCATCAGCATTTCTGTATCCCTTGGGTAAATCCCTAGCAGGGCTATTGCTGGGTCATAAGGGAGTTCTATGGATAGTTTTTGAGGAACCTCCACACTGTTTTCCAGAGCGACTGCACCAGTTTACATTGCCACCAACAGTGTAGGAGGGTGCCCGTCTCTGCACACCCTTGCCAGCATCTATAGTCTCTTGATTTGTTCATTTTAGCCACTCTGACCAAAGTGAGGTGATATCTCAGTGTGGTTTTGATGTGTATTTCCCTGATGATGAGTGATGTTGAGCATCATTTCATGTGCCTGTAGGCCATCTGGATGTCCTCTTTGGAGAAGTGTCTGTTCATGTCTTCTGCCCATTTCTTCACTGGGTTATTTGTTTCTTGGGTGTGGAGTTTGGTGAGTTCCTTGTAGATTTGGATACTAGCCCTTTATCTGAGATGTCATTTGCAACTATCTTTTCCCATTCTGTCGGTTGCCTATTAGTTTTCTTGATGGTTTCCTTTGCAGTGCAGAAGCTTTTTATCTTGATGAGATCCCAAGAGTTCAGTTTTGCTTTCATTTCCCTTGCCTTTGGGGATGTGTCGAGTAGGAAATTGCTGCAGTGGAGGTCAAGAAAGTTGTTTCCTACTTCTCCTCACAGTTTTGATGGTTTCCTGTCTCACATTCAGGTCCTTCAGCCATTTTGAGTTTATTTTTGTGTATGGTGTAAGAAAGTGATCTAGTTTCATTCTTCTGCATGTTGCTGTCCAGTTCTCCCAGCACCACCTGCTAAAGAGGCAGTCTTTTTTCCATCGCATACTCTTTCCTGCTTTGCCAAAAATTAATTGGCCGTACATTTATGGGCCCAGTTCTGGGTTCTCTATTCTATTCCATTGGTCTATGTGCCTGGTTTTGTGCTAATACCATAGTGTCTTGATGATGACAGCTTTGTAGTAGAGGCTAAAGTCTGGGATTGTGATGCCTCCCGTTTTGGTTTTCTTCTTCAATATGACTTTGGCTATTCGGGGTCTTTTGTGGTTCCATACGAATTTGAGGATAGTTTGTTCTAGCTTTGAGAAGATGTTGGTGCAATTTTGATGGGGATTGCATTGAATGTGTAGATTTCTTTGGGTAGTAATGACATTTTCACAATGTTTATTCTTCCAACCCATGAGCAGGGAATGTTTTTCCATTTCTTGGTGTCTTCTTCAATCTCTTTCATAAGTTTTCTATAGTTTTCATCATGCAGGTCTTTTACATCCTTGGTTAGGTTTACTCCTAGGTATTTGATGGTTTTTGTGCAATTATGAATGGGATCAGTTTCTTGATTTCCCTGTACGCTGCTTCATTTTTGGTGTATAGGAATGCAACTGATTTCTGTACATTGATTTTGTACCCTGCAACTTTACTGAATTCATGGATCAGTTCTAGAAGGCTTCTGGTGGAGTCTGCCGGGTTTTCCATATAGAGTATCATGTCATCTGCAAAGAGTGAAAGTTTTACTTCTTCTTTGCCAATTCTGATGCCTTTTATTTCCTTTTGTTGTCTGATTGCTGATTCTAGGACTTCAAGCACTATGCTAAACAACAGTGGTGATAGTGGACACCCCTGTCGTGTTCCTTATCTCAGGGGGGAAACTCTCAATTTTTCCCCATTGAGGAGGATATTAGCTGTGAGCTTTTCATAAACTGCTTTTATAATGTTTAGGGAAGTTCCTTCTATTCCGACTTTCTCAAGGGTTTTTATTAAGAAAAGGTGCTATATTTTGTCAAATGCTTTTTCTGCATCTATCTACAGGATCATATGGTTTTTATCCTTTCTTTTGTTAACGTGATGTATCACATTGATGGATTTGTGAATGTTGAACCAGCCCTGTAACCCAGGAATGAATCCCACTTGGTCATGATGGATAATTCTTTTTATGTGCTGTTGAATTTGATTTGCTAGTATCTTGTTGAGTATTTTTGCATCTGTATTCATTAAGGATATTGGCCTGTAGTTCTCTTTTTTTTGCTGGGTCTCTGTCTGGTTTGGGTATCAAGGTGATGCTGGCTTCGTAGAATGAGTTTGGAAGTTTTCCTTCTATTTCTATTTTTTGGAATAGTTTGAGAAGAATGGGTATTAGCTCTGCTTTAAATGTCTGGTAGAATTCACCTGGGAAGCCATCTGGCCCTGAGCTCTTATTTGTTGGGAGATTTTTGAAAACAGATTCGATTTCTTCACTGGTAATCTGTCTATTCATGCTTTCTATCTCTTCCCGTTTGAATTTTGGCAGTGCATGCGCATTTAGGAATTTGTCCATTTCTCCTAGGTTGTCCAGTTTGTTGACATATAATTTTTCATAGTAATCTCTGATGATTGCTTGTATTTCTAAGGGATTGGTTGTAATAGATCCTTTTTCATTCATGATTTTGTCTATCTGGGTTCTCTCTCTTTTTTTTCTGAGGAGCCTGGCTAGAGGTTTATCAAGTTTGTTTATTTTTTCAAGGAACCAACTCTTGGTTTCATTGATCTTCTCGACTGTTCTTTTGGATTCTATATTGTTTATTTCTGCCCTGATCTTTATTATTTCTCTTCTGCTGGGTTTAGGGTGCTCTTGCTGTTTCCCTTCTAGTTCCAGTAGGTGCTCTGTTAGATTTTGAATTTGCACTTTTTCTAGTTTGTTGAAATTGGCCTGGATTGCAATATAGTTTCCTCTTAGGACTGCCTTTGCTGCGTCCCAGAGATTTTGGATTGGTGTATTTCCGTTTTCATTTGTTTCCATATATTTTTTAATTTCTTCTCTAATTGCCTGATTAGCCCAATCATTCTTTAGTAGGGTGGTTTTTAACCTCCACACTTTTGGAGGTTTTCCAGACTTTTTCCTGTGGTTAATTTCAAGTATCATAGCATTGTGATCTGAAAGTGTGCATGGTATGATGTCTATTTGTTTATATTTATGGAGGGCTGCTTTATGCCCCAGTATGTGATCTATCTTGGAGAATGTGCCATGTGCAGTTGAGAAGAAGGTGAATTTCCTAACTTCAGGATGCAGAGTTCTAAATATATCTATCAATTCCATCTGTTCCAATGCGTCATTCAGGTCCATTGTTTCTTTAGTGATTTTCTCTTTGGTTGATCTATCCATTGCTGTACGTGGAGTATTAAAATCCCCTGTAATTAACACATTCTTATCCATAAGGTTGTTTCTATTTGTGACTGTTTCATGTATTTGGGTGCTCCCAAATTCGGCGCATAGATGTTTATAATTGTTAGCTCTTCCTGATGGAGAGAGCCTGTAATTATTATGTAATGTCCTTCTTCATCTTTTGTTACTGCCTTTACTTTAAAGTCCAGTTTGTCCAAGATAAGTATGGCTACTCCAGCTTTCCTTTGACTATCAGTCGCATGATAGATATTTCTCCATCCCCTTACTTTCAATCTGAAGGTGTCTTCAGATCTGAAATGAGTCTCTTGTAGACAGCAAATAGATAGATTTTGTTTTTTTATCCATTCTGCTGTGTGTCGTTTGATTGGAGCATTCAGTCCATTTACATTCAGTGTTATTACTGGAAAACATGGGTTTGGATTCATTGTGTTCTCTGTAGAGTTCATGTTTGTAGTGGTGTCTCTGCAACATTTCCCTCATGGAGTCCACGTAGGATTTCTTGTAGGGCTGGTTTGGTGGTGATGAATTCTCTCAATTTTTGCTTATTTGGGAACACCTTTATCTCTCCTATTTTGAATGACAGACTTGGTGGATAAAGGATTCTTGGCTGCATATTTTTTCTGTTCATCACATTGAAGATTTCCTGCCATCCCTTTCTGGCCTGCCAAGTTTTGTTAGATAGGTCTGCAACTACTCTGAAAGGTTTCCCTTTGTATGTTAGGGCCCTTTTATCCCTAGCTGCTTTCAGAATTCTCTCTTTATCCTTATATTTTGCCAGTTTCACTATGATATGTTGTGCAGAAGGTCAATTTACATTACGTCTTATGGGGGTTCTTTGTGCCTCATGGATTTCAATGTCTATATCTTTCCTCAAATTCAGAAAGTTCTCATCTACAATTTGATCAAGCACCCCTTGAGGACCTTTTTCTCTTTCTTCTTCTTCAGGAATTCCTATGATATGGATATTGTTCCATTTGATTGTATTACTAAGATCTCAAATTCTCCTTTCGTGCTCCTGGATCAATGTATCTCTCTTTTTCTTGACTTTCACTTTTGCTGTAACTGTGTCTTCTAATTCACCAATTCTCCTCTCTGCCTCTTCAATCCATGCAGTGGCTGCCTCCACTTTATTATGCACCTCACTTATAGCCTTTTTAAACTCGTCGTAGCTATTTTGTAGGTCCCTAGTCTGTGTATCGGTGACTTCTTTGAAGCTTTTTTCAAGTCCAACGATTACTTTTATGACAATTGTTCTAAATTCTTGTTCAGTTATGTTGCTTAAATCCCTTTTGAGCTATTCTGTGGCTGCGACTTCTTCCTGGAATTTCTTTAGAGGGAAATCTTTTGTTTTTGTCATTTTGGCTAGCTTTCTGTCTCTTGTCAGTATTAACAGCTCATTTTGCACTGTGCACCTGTTAGTGTTGGTCCATTAAAGGAGGCTCATTGACTGTCCACGACCTGTGGTTTTAGGATGTGTGTGTGTGTGTGTGTGTGTGTGT
>PJEM01014141.1:0-36720 GCA_004023845.1 Helogale parvula
ACAATGGCTTTCCCCTTTTTCTGGAGACTCAGGAGAGCCAGAGCGACAGCCTTTTGTTTTCTCCACCTCCCCACCCCCCAGCCAGGGTAGAAGGAAGGGACCCAGGCTTCTTGTTTGGAGGCCCATCCTCCCTCCCCGAAATCAGGCTGAGAAGGAACCAGCTGCCCTTCCCTCCTCCTGGTTGTTTTTCTCCCACCCCCAGCTAGGATCGGTACCACATCGGGGGAGGGATCAGTTTCTTTTGGCGTTGCCGGGATTCACGCAGCTGCTGCAGGAGGCGTCGGGCATTGCCAGAAATGAATTGCGTGCCCCTGCAGCAGGAGCTAGCGCCCCCCCCCCCCACCACCACCAACTCCCTGGCAGGATCACGTAGGAGTGGGGTCTAGTTTTTCTCTGTTGGCACCCGGGATTCAGGATTTGCTCGGCCAATGCTGGGGGCGAGATGAACCTTGGAAATGAGGTATGTACCCCCACTCCTGCAGCCCAGCTGAAGTGAGCGCCCTGGTGCCGGACAAAGGAACGCCAACTCCCTGCCACAATGGCATAGGGCTGGAAGCTGTTATCTCCCTTGAGCCACCCGCGTTCGGGATTTGGGCTACTCAGCAGTTACATATGGAGTGAGAGTTTTTTCTCTGAGTGGGGTTAAACGTTCTTTCTCTCTTCTCCAGAGACAGTACTATGAGTGTGTTCACAATCTCTGTCTCTTCCCTTTCTCTCCTAGGCCCCGCACACTTGCCCCGTGTTGGGCTGTGGCTCCCGCCTCCCCTGCCCGTCTCAGGCTGGCCCGTTTTCCAATCTCACGAGTTCGCACTCACTCACTCACTCAGGCACCTTTGAGGTTGTCTTCTTTCTGGAGACTATGTTTTCTCCTTCCGTTCTTTTTTTTTTAATGTTTTTTTTTTTTTTGAGAGACAGAGAGAGACAGCACGAGCAGGGGAGGGTCAGAGACAGAGGGAGATACAATATCCAGAGCAGGCTCCAGGCTATGAGCTGGCTGTCAGCACAGAGCCTGATGCGGGGCTTGAATCCACGAACCATGAGATCATGGCCTGAGCTGCAGCCAGACGCTTAACCCACTGAGCCACTCAGGTGCCCCTCTCCTTCGGCTCTTGCAGGTGGGAGTAATGTCCTTCTCAGTTCGATGGATGTGGCAGAAGACGTTTACAGCACTCCCTTCCTCTCCGCCATCTTGGCTCCTCCCCTGATCCAAAGAGGAACCTTTTAAAAAGAGGTTCCTGCCTGGCATGACAAATATTTCTTTGCCCAACATTTATTCTTTCCTTTTTCCTGTGAATGTATTTCCCCATCTTTGAAATTCTAAATCTCTACACCTCTCCATAAGTCACGATGGCAGCTAAGCATCATTTCCCTGATGCTCATCTTGTTGATGTTTCTATACTTAAGCCTTTTTTCTCTTATGAATCTGTCTTATAATAGGTCGATTACTAGGCCAGTTAAAGAATTGAGAACTGATGAAGAAAATTTTTTTCCTGTCCTACACATTCATTCTGTTGTTGAGAATTGACCTTGGTGTTTCAGAGCCACAAGAATCTGAAGAGAGAGAATGTGGGATAATGAGGAACAGTAGCTTTCTTGCTTTACCAGACAGAGGGGTCTGAGGCAGGTTAGTGCCTTCAAAACTGCAAGGCCACCCAGAGGAAGGGGTTGGGGTTTGTAGGGAAATACAGGATCCCCCTGGGTTGGACAGGAATTGTGCTGCCAGTCCTGCTTATCTGGTTTTCTGGGTGGGACTGGGTTCCTCATTAAAGAAAAAAAAAAGACTAAGAGTTCTGTCTGAGAGGCTCAGCCTGTTAAGCATCCCAATTCAGCTCAGGTAATGTGAGCACAGTCCCTTTGTTCCTGCCTTGCATCTGGCTCTCTGCTGTCAGCATGGAGCCTGCTTTGGATCCTCTGTCCCCCTCTCTCTGCTCTTCCTCTGCTTTCGTGCCCTCTCCATATCTCTTCCTCAGTGTCAAAATAAGTACACTTAAAAAAAATAAGAGGGGTTGTTGCCTCAAAGAAAAACAAGGTTACTTAGGTTAATATCAACTCATGTAATATTTAAATAAAGTCGTTTTGATTTGTCTTCTACGTTGTGATTTTAAGCATTTTCAATTTTAGTCACCATGAAGACCTGGAGGAAGATGATTTCATATGTTATTGTGAGAAACCATTCAAGATTTACTATAATCACAACAAAACAGAAGAAAACAGGACAGAACACACAGAAAATCACAAAAGAACCTCCTAAATCGATAGGGTAACAACAAATTTCAGTGAAAATAATGAGCACTTAGGTTAGAATTTTCATGTATTGTCAATGGGAGTTTTAAAAAGTACCCACTGGGGTGCCTGGTTGGGTGGCTCCATCGCTTGGGCACCCGACTTTGGCTCAGGTCACGTCCTCGCAGCTCAGGAGTTGGAGCCCCTGTCAGACTCTGTGTTCACAGCTCAGAGGCTGGAGTGTCCTTCAGCTTCTGTGTCTCCCTTTCTGCCCCTCCTCTGTTCATGCACTCTCTCTCTTTCTCACTCTTGCTCTCAGAAAGAAATAATAATTAAAAAAATTTTTTTAATGTTTTATTTATTTTTGATACAGAGAGAGACAGATCATGAGAAGGGGATGGGCAGAGAGAGAAAAAGACATAGAACCAAAAGCAGGCCCAGGCTCTGAGCCAGCTGTCAGCACAGAGCCTGACGTGGGACTCAAACCCACGAATGTGAGATCTGACCTGAGCCAAAGTCGGAGGCTTAACCGACTGAGCCACCTAGGCGCCCAATAATATTGAAAAAAGACATTCTATTTGGAAAATTATATGGCAGTGACTTAGGAAAATAAACTTTATTACAGAAGGGCAGCAGTTTGTCACCTCAAATTATGTCTCTTTGCCATAAGGATTATTTTCAACTAACAAAGGAAAAACTCTGAGACGTAGGACAAGTTTCCTTTGTAAGAGATATTTGCATGCCTGAGGGAAAGTTCCATGTGGAAGTGTGTCTCCCTCTGTGCAGCAGGAAGAGGGAGAATGTGTGAATCTCCAGAAACTCTGATCAGTGGAGATGGCCTGGATTTTAATCTGGGCAACAACCAGGGGAGCCTCAGTTACTGTGCTAGTTCACCTCCCCCAGTGCAACCCACGAGGATCCCTGTTGAGTTTCCAGAAGGATCCTTGCTGCTGCCCTTTACCTCAGATTCCCTCAGGTGGGTGGGTGGATACAACAGAGTTGTTTTAGTGAAGTGCTCCAGGGGATCCTGTGCAGGATTTTTTTCACCTGAACCCCAGGGATATTCCGTCTCCCTGCCTCCAAGAAGGAAGAACCAGACCCAAAATGAGCAACAGACCAAAGTTGATTAGAGTATAAGAGAGGGAGATTGTAGGAAAGCTCTGTGTACAGAGAGGGGGCATTAGAGGGTGAACATCCGAGACCGTAGGCAAAGATCTTTATTTTATGAGGTTCAGGTCTCTCCCACCCTTTTTTCACCTCCCCCTTGTTCCTCCCCAAGTCCTCTGTTATTGGCCTAATAACTGTAGGTGTCAGGATTTCACTCCTGATTGTCTCATTTCAAGTGTATGAAGGATGGTCTCTTGCCAGACAGTTCCCTGTGGGTCTTAGGTTTTATGATCTACTACTAATTTTTAGTTAGCACTTTATCACATTCCTGAGGGGAACCTGAGGGGCAGTAGGTGGTGTCTGTCAAATATTTAAGAGGAATCTTACACCTGAGAGGGTTTGCTGTGATCAGACACTCAGAGCATTCTTCTAAATGCTTTTCCCCACCCAGAGACCTCAGGTCCTGATCTTTCCCATTCTGCCTACTGAATCTTCTCGTTTTCTATCACAATTCTAAGTGGGGCGCAGGGATAGGTAGGAAGGCTTCCCATTAATTTATGAGAGTTGAGAGGTGCTGGGGTGGCTCAGTCGTTTACCCACCTGACTGTGGCTCAGGTCATCATCCTAGGATTTTTGGGTTTCAGCACCACATTGGTTGTGTGCTCAAGCTCAGAGCCTGGAGCAGGCTTCAGAATCTGACTGCCTGTCTCTTTGCCCCTCCCCTGCTCACGCTCTGTCTCTGTCACCCATAAAAGGAATACATACTATAAAAAACAACAACAACAAACCTATGAGACTTGAGTGCAGGCTGTTCGACAAGTGGAGGGAGCAGGACTTCTGTAGAGGAGTTGGGGAGGTTGAGGTCCAAGTAGCAGCCGTTTTCTGTGCTCAAGCAGAGTTTGTGGGCTTCTGTGGTTAGGGAGGTGCCGGAGTCCAGCTCCCACAGGTCCAGGGGTCCCTGAAGGATGGATGGTGTCAGCAAAAGGGAGTGAGATAGCTTAAGTTTCTTTGTGGTCACCAGGCAAGCATCTGCTCTGTCTGATTCTCTAGCTTTATTTGTAGTGAGAAATACAAGGAGGAGAAAGAGCAGGGTGTGTTAGTAAATAATTTCTCATAAATAATTTTTTTCAACACAATTTTGCAGATCGGGGATTCTGCAGAAGTTACAATTCTAATCTTAGTCGTAATGATTGTCAAAAAAACAGCTACAGGCACTCATGCTATTATATGGGAAGGGCAGGTATTTTTTAAGCGTACTTTTTCCCCCATAGGATGCAGAAGAGCAAGATTTACAAAACCTCAGGTAGAGCCCTGAGAAAGCGATCTTTAGCCATGAGGCAAACAGTTATCTTTAGGAAAGGTCAGTTTTACATGAGTAAGGGTCAGTAGGCGGTTTATAGCTCTAAGAGAAGGTACCCAGAAAAACAGGATCCCCAGGAGACACAATATCTGCTCTCACTGTCCCAAGACTAATGATACATTTTGACATTTATCAAATAGTGACTTGCAATGACATCCAGGAGTACAAAAAGTCACTTATCAGTTAACTGCTCAACTAGGAGGAAAATTCTAGGTGGCTTGCATTGGTCGCACTAGGGTGTATCAAGTTTGCTCATCTTATCCCTGACAACGTGCAATCATGCCTCAGGGATAGGGCAGGGAGACAGGCCACCCCTGACACCAATCAACAAAGAAGTTCTAGGGTTGGTGCCCAAGCAGAAATGATAGTTACACGAGGGTAAATAGTGGTCACTGTCTGGCGATGAGACACTTGGCACACTTGCCTTACCCTCACCAGGAATTTTCTCTCAACCCTGAGTCCAAGGTGCCTCCCAACAGGGATGTCCCCCCTACCCCTCCAAAGCAGAGAAGGCAATCTCAGAGATGGGTCTTCATGGAGGAACTCATACTTTCTCAATTGTTCCTGACAGGAAGGCTGGGAAGTTGTACCTTCTCTGCATTTGAAAGTCCTGCCTGTAGGCGAGCAGTTTACCAGTGAAGACACTGCTTTGCTGACTACTTTTCAGACAAATTTCTCCCCTATTTGAGCTGGGATTTCTCCACAAAGATCTTCTGAGAAAGAAACATAGAGGAGAAGGTGAAAGAAGAAATGGCTAGTTCTCAGGTAAGCCTTCTGCCCCTGCCCGGAGGCCCCGTTGTCTTTTTCTCTGAAAATTTCACGCATGTAGAAATCGTGAGGACCTGGGTGTCTCTGCCATTGAGCATCAGTCTCTCCATTTGAGTTCAGGCCTTGATCCCAGGGGCCTGTGTTCCATCCTTGATTCGGGATTCCTGCTGCACTTGGAGCCTAGTGAAGATTCTCATTCTCTTCCTCTGTTTTTCTTCCTCAGTGTGCATTTTTTTCTTTCTCCCTCGCTCTTTCTCTCTATCTCTCTGTGTCCTCCCCAAAGAATGAAACAATAAAAACCTTGCAGACAACCTGGCTCCATGAGTACCTGACAACATCCGTCTTGACCTTGTAATAAGAGACCACGTGGCTGCACTGCATGTTTGTGTCTTACCATATCTGGGGGCACAACATATATAATAAACTATGCCAAGTGGTGGTCAGGGCTCAGTTCTTTGGGTATGAACCCAGCTGAGAGGTGCCAGGAGGAATAAAGTTGTTTCCTGGGAATAAAAGCCTCAGTGTGAGAATCCTGCTACAAAAGAAATTATAAAAAAAGGAAAAAAAAATTTTGCTTCTGATGGTTCTGCTTTATGCTTTCACCTAATTTTTAAGCTTCTGAGAAAAGATACTCAAGGTCAGGTGTTTAGAACACTCCTCCTCTGTACCCCAGTGACTTCTCTCCCTTCTCTCCAACCTGGCTTCCATTGGGCAACAACACTTGTCACTTTGAATTAAATTCCTGCCCTTATTGAAAATAGTCCCTTCGTGACGGGTTCAGAAGGGAGAGTGTTGCATTCCAGTCTCCTGTTGCTGATGGAATCTGGACCTGGGGTTGCACTCAAGAAGACCCGTTCCCGTTTGGGTCTGAAATTCACGCTTTCACTGCTCTGGGAGAATAGGATTACGAAAATGCACAAATACATAAAATGGCTATGAGGCACCGAAAACCCTAGAATGTTTATGCTCCTTAGAATGTGGAAAGGATAGACTAGGAGCAGTGAAGTTGCAGAGAGAGTGCATGAATTCCATGTAGGCCCAACAGGGTCAGAGCAGAGCCTCAATTCCAGGCTAAACGCACAAAACCATGAGACCTTGACTTGAGCTGAAATCGAGAGTCAAATGGTTAACTGACTGAGCACCCAGGCACCCTGGTTTGGCCATTTCTGGTGAGGAGAACAAAGGAAAGAGAAATGTAGATAAAATTCAAATTTCTTACAACTTGCAACCCACTGGTAAATACTGGAGACTGGCAGAGGAGGAGATGACTCAAGGAATGTACAGCTGCTTTAAGGTTAATGCTTTTCGAGAGGAAAAAGCTAACTTCGCATGACCATAGCTAGACTCTCAGGATCCATTGAGTTTTCTTTTCCTATGAAAATCCCTTGGGAAACTTTTATGTCTACTCGACAGCTCAAAGTACATGATCAATGGCTCCTCACAATCACACTGCCGCTCATTCTATCCACAGACTCTGTCCCTGTGCTTTAATAAGGTCAGCCTCGTTCACCCAAAAGGCCTCAAGAATACTTTCTTGAGCATTTATTTATTCCTGGCCCACCTGAGGTCACTTTTCGTGGGGCAATGAAGGTTCTTACTTCTGTGTAGTAGTTGTAATGACCTCTGGGGTAGTGGTTCTGAGTATGTCTTTCCTTCATCACATAGGTTTTTATTATCTTTCTAGTTATGACACAGACATACACTTGTTTGTACTTTTTTGTGTTTTTAGAAAGTGACAAATCACTTAATTAAGAAGTTTGAGTACCTTAAAATCCTGAAGTACCAGAGATCACAAATTATGATTGAAACAGGAACCCGTTTCAATGAGGGGAGCCTGAGTGGTGCAGTTCCTTGCATCTTCACTCAATTTCAGTGCAGATCATGATCTCGAGGCTCATAAGTTAGAGCCCAATGTCAGGCTTCATGGTCACCTTAGGAGGACTCTTGGGATTCTCTCTCTCTTTCTTTTCTCCCTTTTTTCGTGAGAAATCTTTCTTTCTCAAAATAAATAAACATTTTTTAAAAGGCTTTCAAGGTGCCAGGTGATTTAGTTGGTTAAGATGTTTAAGTATGTGACCCAGGCACCTCGCTCATTGAAACCGGATTTTAGGGGCACCTGGGTGGTTCAGTCGGTTAAGGCTCAGGCTTCGGCTCAGGTCAGATCTCACGTTGGGGGGTTCAAGCCCCATGTCAGGCTCTCTACTGACAGCTAGCTCAGAGCCTGGAGCCGTCTTTCAGTTCTGTGTCTCTGGCTCTCGGTGTCTCTCTGTATCAAAAATAAATAAACCATTAAAAAAAACAAAAAGCCTGTTTTATCACCCTGACAAATTTCTATTCTATCAGTTTTAATCTTATATAACTAGTTGCAAATGGTATGGATGTGGGCATGGAAAGTATAAAGGTAGATCGGTTTTGGGTACACACCTTCTGACCATCATTCTCAGGTTTGACACTGGTATGAACATTGATTTAGGGTCCGTTGGGTGTATTAGCCTGTGTGTCCTTTTACAGGAACTGACTGTAGGTCAGTTTACCTAAGTTAAAATCTTATCTGTACCGTGTACCGGATGCTTGACTAAAGATTCACGAAAAATAGAAGAATCATGTGTTCTCTTAGATTAGTATAATTTGTTTTCCATGACTTTATGAGAAACTGTTA
Organism: Helogale parvula; assembly: GCA_004023845.1. Classification (NCBI taxonomy): domain Eukaryota; kingdom Metazoa; phylum Chordata; class Mammalia; order Carnivora; family Herpestidae; genus Helogale; species Helogale parvula. Next base: position 8,118 of record PJEM01014141.1, read on the forward strand.
CATGCCCTCTACTAACCAGGAAATGCTTTTAAACATTGTTGCCCCACTCAAGGTTTTTGTTCCTTCCTGTGGAGACTGTCTCTTAGAAGCTTTCTCTTGCATGACTGGGATTCAAATCCCTACAGTAAAAAAATAAGGAGGAGTTGGCAGATGTAGAGAAAAGTCTTCCTGATGTTTCCTATCAGGCGAGTTTTCCCTTCCTTAGAGTCACATCAACATTCCATAGATGGATGGCATTTCTAACTATTGAGTGGCATAAAATGATATTTCCATCCTCATTATGAATTTCTACTCATGTTGGTAGTGGTAAGACTCAGAAGTGGAGATCAGGATGTGAGACTTGGATATCCATCCTGTGTGTTCTAAATGGGCTGTTGGGCAACAGCATTTGGGCATGATTTTCCAGAATTCCAGAATGTCCTCTTTTCTCTACTGAGCCCAATACTGGGTTGAAAGGCAGAACTTCCAGAAATACCCTATTCTTTTGTTCTGACAAACAGGTCTTGCTGTGTCAAAGCCAGACCTGGTCATCGTTTTGGAACAAAAGAGGGAGCTATGGGATGTGAAGAGAAAGGAGACAGTACCCTCATACACAGGTAAGTGGGAATGAAGGGGGCAGATGACAGAGCTGAGGTCCAAATGTGAAGGATGAAGAAAGACCATACAATGTGATTTGAGCAGCCATTCTGGATTGGAAATCCGTTTGTAAAACCTAATTTTATGTCAATACGTTTCACAGAGGCATAACTGCTATCCAATACATCACACCCTCACAAATCTCTAAGGGTTCTCCTTCAGTTCCACTTAAAGGTCCTTCACGTCCACAATGAGGGCCTCCATAACCTCATTGGCTCTCCATTGCTTTGAGGGCTTGGGGTATTCTCTGTTTCTGAGGAGGTCTTTTTTCGTTCATTTCTGAGTGTTTACCTTGAGTGAGAAGTGTGTCAGTGTGGGGAGCAACTAAGTTCTCAGCTACCTGGCCATTTGCTAGCCGGATTTGTCACTCCCTGAAGGGAGTTGCAAAATAGGCAGGGAAGCGCCACTCCCTGTCAGAGAAGCCAAAAGACCAAAGATCAACCGCCTGCAGGCAGGGTGGTATCGGCCCCTCAGGCGCTGTGCTAAAACAATTTTGTCGGGTTCCTCTTTCACTCCAGTCTTAATCTCTTAACCCTGTTTCCTAGCAACCGACCTACATCAGCTACTTTGTTTGTCCCGCCCTAAAAATATATATTAAAGACATTTCTCTCAATAAACTCTCTCTCTCTTCTGCCTGATGAAAAACCGTGAGTTGTGTCTTCATTCGCTGCTTCTACCTCTCCTGCTGCCCCCTTTTCTCTCTCCCTCCCTCGGGAGAAGAACCCATGCCAATTCTCCGCCCTGCCGGTCGGGGCGGACGAAATAGGTGCAGACGAACGCCAGGACCAGCGCGCCGGGACCTGGCATTGGGTTTAGACATGTCAGGGTAGCAGTAGGTATATTGGAATTTGGTGCAGAAATCCCAGGAACAGGGGACAGAGCCCATCTAAATTTTGCTTAATGCTTTCCAATATATGGAAGCTGTAATCCTAATCATACAAAATTAAGACCAACCAGTTTTATCAGTTGATCAACCACTTCCCTAAAATGAGAAAATCTAACCCTTTATTTCACTTCAAAAATTCCATTTTTGGGGTGCAGGTGTAGATCAGTTGCTGAAGGATCTGACTTCAGCTGACGTCATGATGTTATAGCCAGTGAGTCTGAGTCCCACACAGGCCTCAGTGATCACAGCACAGAGCAACCTTGGAGTCCGGTCTCCTTCTCTCTCTGCTCCTCCCCTACTTGGTCTCTCTCTCAAAATTAATTAAAGTAAACTGACAAAAAGTAAGAAAAGTTCCTTTTTGATGGTATTAACTAAAATCCCAAATTTCCACTCTATATGTTCCGTTCCTCAATCGTAAAATAATTTAAATCTCTTCTTATTTTTCTGGAATTTCTACAAAATTAATGTCACAAAGAATATAGAACATTTAGAATTCAAAACTCGCAGCCTATAATAAAATCTCTATTCATTTTTTCTTAATCATTGAATCATTTTATAATTTTGTCATGTGTAATAGGAAGTTCCTGTGACTTTGTCATATATGTTTTCACGTGCTGAGTAGTTGTATATGAGATTACATTACCATTCACTGTATCAAAAACTTTTAAGGATCCTTTGTAATGTTTATTTTTGAAAGATAGAGCAGGCATTGAGGGCTGAAATGAGGGACACACCAAATCTGAAGCAGGCTCCTGGCTCTGAGCTGTCAGCACAAAGTCCTCCCCAAGGCTCCAACACTGAGACTCTGAGATCGCAGCCTGAGCCCAAGTCCGACGCTTCACCTACTGAGCCACCTACACACCTCTGTAGCTCTCAGACTAAAATCTCAGTGTGTAACCATAAAAGAGGGCCTATTTTGATTTATTAGCTGGTTTTCATGCAAAGGAAAAGTGCAATGTATATTCATCAGTATCAACCGCGGAAATCTCTGATGAAAGCCCCTATGTATTTAGCACTTAAAAGACATTATTACACAGAATTGAAGGGTATAACTCAATTTTCAGAATCAAGCAAGCAAAACCGTTCATTTCTTTTGAGGTTTTCTTTTTCCCATTTATGTTGAGGGATGGAGAGAGAGAGAGGAGGAGGAGCAGAGAGACAGGAGACAATTCCAGGCAAGCTCTAAACTGTCAGTGCAGACGGGGATGTGGGCTGGAGCTCACAAATGATGAGATGACGACCTGAGCTGAAACTGAGAGTCAGACGTGCAACCCTCGCTGAGACACCCACGCACCCCAAAGCCTTTCATTTCTAAACATACAAACAACATCAAAGTTGCAAAATATGCCAACAATAGTATTATTAAAAAAGATGGAAATTACCTTAAAATAAAATCTGACTGATGTGAAAAACTCATGATATCGGGCTCCTGGGTGGCTCTGTCACTCAAAAGACAGACATTACCTTAGGGCATGATCTCATCGTTTGTGGGTTCATGTCCCCCATCAGGTTCTGTGCGCCCAGCTCAGAGAGTGGAGCCTGCCTCAGATTCCGTGTTTCCCTCTCTTTTTCTGCCCATTCCTCTCTCACACTCTCTTTCCATCTCTCAAAAAATAAATAAACATTAAAAAATATAAGTATATCAAGGAAAAGAAAAAGTAGTGATTCCTTTTTCCTGAAGTTGACTTTTTCTGATTTCAGTTTTGTGTATGACAAATTCTAATTCTAAGCATCATCAGTAGCAAGTGGAATGCCTTTACTTTCATTTTTACCTTCCAGCTGTATTTCCAAATGAAATTGACAGCCTCCTTTCAGAGACGTTTACAGGAACTTCTATCCTTTGAGGGTCAGTGGATGGATATAAAGGTAGTGGTCTTGAGGATGGACACTTAATGAGAGACCGGAACAAGGATGGGGAGCTTGAGGGGCCTCAAGCACACCTGGGGACTCCTATTCCAGACTACGATGGTGACAGGCATCCATGTGGAGAGGTCTCTGATCACAGCGCCAACCTCCTTACACGTAAGAGTATACATATAGGAGAGAATCACTCTAAATATGACGCATGTGGGGAAAACTTAACCAGTCCTCCAGTGCTGGTGATCAGAAGAGGATTCATGTGGGGAAAAGCCCATACACACACATTCAACCTGGGAACATACTTAGTCAGTCATCAAAACCACATATCAATAAGACAATCGATGACGGACAGAAAGGTTACATTTGTAAGGAGTGTGGAAAAGCCTTCAACAGGCACTCAGCACTAATTCAACACCAGCGAGTGCACACAGGAGAGAAACCTTACGAATGTGAAGAAGGTGGTAAAACCTTTAATGATGCCTCATCAGTAAATGTGCATAGACTAATCCATACAGGAGAGAAAGCTTCCACACATAAAAAATGTGGGATGGCCTTTCGCCAACACTCACTTCTTACCGAACATCACCGAAACCATACTGGTGAGAAACCTTACCAATGACCGGAATGTGGCAAGGCCTTTACTCACCAGTCAGACCTTAACAAACATCACAAAATCCATACTGTAGAGAAACCTTACCAATGCAAAGAATGTGGCAAGTCCTTTACTCACAAGGGAAGCCTTATCAAACACCTCCAAATCCATGCTGGAGAGAAACCTTACCAATAAAAAGACTGTGGCAAGGCCTTGACTCACCAGTCAGTCCTTAACAGACATCACCAAATCCATACTGGAGAGAAACCTTACCAATGCAAAGAATGTGGCAAATCCTTTACCCACCAGGGAAGCCTTATCCAACACCTCCGAATCCATACTGCAGTGAAACCTTACCAATGTAAAGACTGTGGCAAGGCCTTTACTCACCAGTCAGTCCTTAACAGACATCACCAAATCCATACTGGGGAGAAGCCTTACCAATGCAAAGAATGTGGCAAATCCTTTACTCGCCACTCAAGCCTTATCCTACACCTCCGAATCCATACTGGAGAGACACCTTACCAATGTAAAGAATGTGGCAAATCCTTTACTTACCACTCTATCCTTACCAAACATCTCTGAATCCATACTGGACAGAAACATTACCAATGCAAAGAATGTGGCAAGGCCTTTACTCAACACTCAACCCTTATCCAACATCTCCGAATCCATATTGGAGAGAAACCTTACCAATGTAAAGAATGTGGCAAATCCTTTACTCACCACTCAAGCCTTACCAAACATCACCAAATCCATACTAGAGAGAAACACTACCAATGTAACAAATGTGGCAAGACCTTTACCAAACACGCACACTTTATTGGACATAAAAAAATCCATTCTGGAGAGAAATGTTAGCAATGTGAGTAACATGCCATAGCCTTTATCCAACACTCACCTTATTCAACATCACAGAATTCATACTAGATCGAAACTACAAATGTTAGAATATGGCTAGATCTTTACGTGACCTTTACACTTTACTTTACGTCACAGAATTCATACTAGATGAAAACCTTCCCAATGTTAAACATGCAGAAAGGTCTTTAATCACTTTTCAGCCTTTACTCAGGATCACAGAATTCATCCTGGAGCAACTCTTCCTAATTTGAAGAATGTGAGAAAGGTTTTGTGGACTGTTCACCCCTTGCTCCACATTGAAAACTTGATCCTGGAGAATAACCACTGAATACGACAGCATTTGGCAAGACTTCTAAGATCTGCTACACCCTGACTCCTGATCAGAGAAGGAATACTAGGGAAGATGTTGCAAATATACAGAATTTGGAGAGCATGTTAATTAGAGCTGAAGCTTCATTCTACGCCACAGAATTCATCCTGGAGAAAAAACGTAAAATGTAAAGAATGTAGTTAAATCTGTATGACTGCTCAACCCTACTCAGGACTGTAGACTTTATCCTAAGGAGAAACATTACAAAGTAAAGAATGTGTCCCACTTATAGCTGGATCTCACAACTTGCTCAATTCCATAGCTATCTTAGAGCATAGAGAGAGAGAAAGAGAAGAGAGAATTGCAGTGCTTACAAGTGGAGTTTGATCCTTCATCAATACTTGAAACAACACATGAGTTTCAAATCCTACATCAAGACATCATGAATGAGGCATGGCATTCATATCCAATGTACAAGAGACAGTGCATGAAAGAAGGTAACTTTGAAGACATATTTAGAAAAATATAATTGAACATCAAATGTCAGTAAATCTCACCGAATCCACATTGGGAAGTGGTACATCAGTCTCTCTTCAGAAATATATCAAAATACTGATGATAATGAATAATACAAAGATAAACTTGATATATATGCTCTTATGCCTCAAAAGATTAAATGGATTTGTTGTCTGGAGCCATTGTGACTCACAAGCTGAGAATCTTCCTTGTGATGTTACCACAGGTTTGCAAGGTCTCCTGCTAGCAGATGATGACCCACTCAGTTGTTTTTGCCTGAGCACCCTGCCCCCCCCAAGGCACCTTGCTGATTGGTGTCTGGAGTGATGTGTCCCTTATTCTGGCCCTAATACATGCTGATTGCACCTTGTGGAGGAACTTATGATAGGAACTTCTTCTTTTGTGATTATCGAAGCAAACATTGCATTTCCTGAGAATCCTGTTTTTCTTATGCTTCTCAGGTAAACAGGCTATTGACCCCTGCTCACAAAGAACTACCTTTTGCCTTTGCTGTGCTAGAAACCTTGTCTTCTATTTGAATGCTAAGGATACCTTCCTGCCCTTATGATTAGCATTTACTCCCTTACATCAATCACTATTGATAAGGATTATGCATGAATCTTCTACAAATCTCTGTTCTGATAAATTGTTACCTATCAAAGAATTTTACCATCAGAAATCACTGTCTAAGGCAAAATCCACTTATGTGCTATTCCCCATACATTTGACCATAAATAAAGCTGAGTCTCAGTCAGTGTGGAGAAGCCTGCCTGTTGATCAGAAAGAATCTTGTGTTTCTCTCATCCAACCTTTTCACCAACACCATCCATCCTTCAGGTAACCCTGGACCTGCTGGAGCTGAACTCCAGCACCGTTAATTATAAGGAATAAGCTCACATAATCACAGAGCCAGTAGGTCTCAGAGCCAGCTAGAGATCCAAGAGAACGGATGGGTCCACTCTAGTCTGGGAGGCATGAGCTAAATGCCATAGTTCTAGCATGAAGGTGGAGGCTTCGAGACCCAGGAAGGGTCAGCATTTCAGGTTGAATCTGAAGGGAGGAAGAAAGTCAATGTCCCAGTCTGTAGATCATTAGAAACAATTCCCTCCTACCCAAGGGAGGACTTGACCATCAACTGATTGGATGAGGCCCACCCTCACTGAGGAGGGCAAGCTGCTTTAGTCTACCAGTCTTTCCTCAGTCTAAGTGTTAACCTTATTCAAAACCACCCTCACAAAACACCCACAATAATGTTTGCCCAAATATCTTAGCACCCTTGGGCCCTGTTGAATTGACACGTAAAATTAACCATGACACTATCATAACTCTACTAAACAAGAATATAAACTTCCCAATAAATTGATGTGAATAAAATCCTCAAAATGTGAATAGTAAATGGCAGCTTCCAGTCTAAACTTGTATGTATAGTATATATATTCACATATATACATGCATGTTACTTATAGTATATGAAAGTATTATTTTTGATCATTTAATGAATAATTTTAAGTGTTGTTCCTGTTATATATAAATCACAAAATTCCATCTCTCAAAAAATGTTGAGTCCTATCTCCTATTGGACATGGTGAAATTACGTTTTGAGTATTCATTTATGTGTATCAACATTAAACTTCTAGGTAATACTTAATGGCAATAATTAATGTCTTTTCATTATTCATATATTGGAAACATATGGTTCATGTTCTTAGTATTAAGAATCAGGCTTTCGAAGCCTGATTTATTAATTAAACTTCATTGTATGAATCTGGTGGCTGACCCATAATTTGCCACCACAATAACCTATGGGGATGTGGTTGACCTGGTTGTGGTAAACCAGGTCGGTGGGCAAAGGCCATCTGATTTTTTGTAAACCCAAGTGTATTTTTAAAGGTGATGGGCATTGGAAAGTCATCATGTTACTAAAAAAAGGGCAAAGACCAGGTTCTATGTTTATGGGTATAAAACAGATTTTTCAGAACTTAGACGAAACTATAGAACTCATTTTTAAAATTAGGAAAAATCCTTCCTATGAAAGTGTTCAGGAGTTTAAGTGCCATGGAACACTGAGAATAAAACACTTCATCAATATTCACTTAAAAATATTTTTGAAAAAAATTCCAAGCTATTGAACTAGAAAAAAATTTCATGATGAAATTTGAATCTTTGTCATGGAAATGACGTGTTATAGCACTTACATAATGTGAGTGTTACATGTGTACATGTAGATGTAACATTCAGGAACGTATGTGCAATATAATTATTACATGTGTATTTGCATGCATGTGTATTATATGTGAACAGCAATAATGATATGTGTGCATGTGCATTTTTGGATAAAATTTAGATATAAAATTCCTGTTTCCTCTAGGTCTTAAATAATATAGCAAATGCTACTAACAGCAAATATTTCCTTAAAGTCTAGCAACAGCTGTTTAACTGTGTTAAGGCTTTTGGCCATGCCTGCGATTGCCCACACTAATTTTCAACATATCGAATGAAAGCCTCTACAGTTAATGAGATTGTAGGCTGATGGGCATTAGTTCAGTCTTATGTCATAGTTTTGAACAGAAAGTAGGAAATGGTAAATGAGAAGGTTCTGAAGGACAAACCAGATGTCACTTTTTCTTATAGGATTGTGGAAAAAAGACCATGAGTTGCTGATTTCTTGGTTAGTGAAGAATGACATTGGAGATAATAGGCATAATGATTAGGACTTTATAACGGCATATGGTATGTATAGTTAAAGTTTAATCTTATGTTTTTTAAAAAGGTGAACTACTAGAATTTAGAACCAACTTATTTTTTTATAGTTTATTGTCAAGTTGGTTTCCATATGAATACCCAGTGCTTGTCCCCCTAGTTTCGAATGCCCAGATTTAATCCTTTCTCATTGCCATGTAGTATTCCTCTGTATATATAAATTACATCTTCTTAGTCCATTCATCAGTTGATGGACACTTAGCCTCTTTCCATGATTTGAGTATTGTTGAATATGCTGCTATGAACATTGGGGTACATGTCCCCTTATGCATCAGCACTCCTGTATCCCTTGAGTAAATCCCTAGCAGTGCTATTGCTGGGTCATAGGGGAGTTCTATCATTAATTTCTTTGAGGGACCTCTACAGTGTTTTCCAGAGAGGTTGCACCAGTTTACATACCCAAGAACTGTGAGGAGGCTGCCCATCTCTCCACACCCTCGCCAGCATCTATAGTCTCCTGATTTGTTCATTTTAGCCACTCTGACTGGCATGAGCTGGTATCTCAGTGTGGTTTTGATTTGTATTTCTCTGATGATGAGTGATGCTGAGCATCATTTCATGTGTCTGTTGGCCATCTGGATGTCCTCTTTGGCGGAAGTGTCTGTTCATGTGTTCTGCCCAGTTTTTCGCTGGATTCTTTGTTATTGGGTGTGGAATTCGGGTGCGTTCCTTGTAGATTTTGGATACTAGCCCTTTATCTGTTATGTCATTTGCGACTATCTTTTCCCATTCTGTGGGGTGCCTATTAGTTTTCTTGATGGTTCCTTTGCAGTGCAAAAGCTTGTCATCTTGATGAGATTCCAATAGTTCATCTTTGCTCTTGATTCCCTGCCCTTTGGGATGTGTCAAGGTAGAAATTGCTGCGGTTAAGGTCAAGGAGGTTGTCTCCTAGTTTCTCCTCAAGGGTTTTGATGGTTTCCTGTCTCACATGCAGGTCCTTCAGCCATTTTGGGTTTCTTTTTGTGAGTGGTGTAAGAAAGTGGTCTAGCTTTACTCTTCTGCATGTTCTATCCTGGTATCCCAGAACCATCTGGTAAAGAGGCTGTCTTTTTTTTTTTCATTGGATACCTTTTTCTGCTTTGTCAAAGATTAATTGGCCATACATTTGGGTCCAGTTCTGGAGTCTCTATTCTATTCCACTGGTCTATGTGTCTGTCTTTATGCCAATACCATAGTGTCTTGATGACAGTTTGTGGTAGAGACTAATGTCTGAAATTGTGATGCCTCCTGTTTTGCTTTCTTCTTCAATATTATTTTGGCTATTTGGGGTCTTTTCTGGTTCCATACACATTTTAGGATCTTTGTTCTAGCTTTGAGAAGAATGTTGGTGCAATTTTGATTGGGATTGCATTGAATGTGTAGATTGCTCTGGATAATAATGACGTGTTAACAATGTTTATTCTTCCAATCCATGAGCATGAAATGTTTTCCATTTCTTTGTGTCTTCTTCAATTTTCTTTGTAACTTTTCTATAGTTTTCATCATACAGATGTTTTATATCTTTGGTTAGATTTGTTCCTAGATATTTTATGTTTTTCGTGCAATTATGAATGGGAGCAGTCTCTTTATGTCTCTAACTGTTGCTTCATTGTAGGTGTATAGAAATGCAACTGATTCACGGAACTCCAGTGGCACAATCGGTTAACGCGCAGTACTTATACAGAAATGCAACTGATTCTGTAATCGATTTTGTCCCCTGTGACTTTCCTGAATGCATGGATTAGTTCTAGTAGGGTTCTGGTGGAGTCTGTCAGGTTTACCATGTAGAGTATCATGCCATCTTCGAAAAGTGAAAGATTGACTTTATCCTCGCAAATTCTGGTGCCTTTTCTTTCCTATTGTTGTCTGATTACAAATGCTAGGACTTCCAGCACTATGTTAAACATCGGTGGTGAGAGTGGACATTTCTGTCATGTTCTTGATCTCAGGGGGAAAGCTTTAATTTTTCCCCATTGAGGATGATATTAGCTGTGGGCTTTTCTTAACTGGCTTTTAAGTAAGTTCCTTATTGACCCGGCCCGCAGGTCCGTCAACGCAGGTCCTGAGGGAGGGAGTGAGAATTGGGGTGCAGGGGACACAGAGAATGGAGGCAAGACAATGTTTCTGATCACGCCTCAGTTTATTGAGAAAATACAAGCGTCTTATAAAGAGCAGAAAGCACAGGTTAGTTGCTAAGAAATAGGGTCATGTGAAGGGGCTAGGGTAAAGAAAAAAAAACACAGAAGCCGCAGTTTTAGCACAGTGTCTGAGGAGCCAATAAGAAAGTCCAGCCAAGCTGTCTCCAGCCTTGAGCTGGGAGTGATAACACTGTCCAGCCCTGCAGGTGGCTGATCTTAGGTCAAGGCACACATCTCTTCCCCTGGCAGTTCTTTCTGGCAGCTCTCCACAGGTCCTCCTTTTTTATTATTTTCAAAAAAAGCTTTTTCCAAAGTGTGACAGTATAGGCCAGGAAAGGACTCTGCCTGTCTTGGGTTGGGGGCCTGCCAATCCTTCTTACCTGTCATGGGCATACCCAGAAGCCTATGCCTGAGTAGCCTGTCTTAGGTTGGTAGGATGGTAAGGCCCCTCTTACCTGTCATTGGCTAACCAGCCCGCGCCTCTTGCCATAATATAGCTCTTCATCGGCCTCCTGATCGGTCATATCGAGCTTGTGATAATGGACCTGGATAGGCTGCATGTTGATAGCATCGATTTGTTGCCTCAGAAATGCCACGACATTATTAAACAGAACTAGGCCCAGAGGTACCAGGATCAAGAATCCCAGAATAGGTCCTAAGAGGGGCAGAATATAAGGCAGAAGTCCATGGAATCCAGTGAGAAAGGGGTTATCAGCAAGCTCCCTTCTTCTTTTCTCCAAGTCCTCCTGAAGGTTTTTGATCTTGTCTCTGAGAACACTGGACTTATTCACATAGAAACAGCACCGCTCCTGTAAAGCCAAACAGATTCCTCCCTGCTCGGAGGTGAGTAAGTCAAGGCCTCGTCTGTTTTGTAGGACAACTTCTGCCAAGGAGTCCACCTGATCTTGGATGTCTTGAATACTATAGGAAAAAACTTGTACATCAGCAATTAGTTGCCTAGAGAGCTTATTATACTGGGTCATGGATACACACAGTCCCGCAGATCCTGCAGTAATTGCTGTAGCCAGCCCTCGGCCGACCAGTAAGGGGACAATTTGAACTGCCCGTTTATATCGGCTGGATATGTAATCAAAACTGGGCACGGGGACAGGCTCATCTCCCGGAATGATACCTATATCCGGGAGAGGGAAGACCAGGGTGCATAGCCCCTTCCAATTGGCAGGGAGATAAGTATAAGCTCTATTAATGCCACATACAAAAACAGTGTTATTACTAGAGCAGATAGGGGATGTATAGTGGTGAGTGATATTGCAATTAGCGAAAGAGGAGGCAAATCCTAGGTCTATCCCAAAACTGTCGTTGTGGGGAGTCGAGTAGAGGCAAGTGGCGTTATGGAATAGTACAGGTTGCACCAGCAATGGTGGGATAATTACACAGGAGGCATTGCTGAATGTAAGGTCATGTTGCTGAGGGAGGGCCACGGGTACAGGCACCCCCATTTTTAGGCACAACCAACAATTTTGTGTCAATGAAGGATTAGAAGCATTTAGAATTTTATGGGTGCTTTCCAAAATGGACAAGGCAGACAAGTCTAAAGTAGAATCTCGAGGTCCAGGAAGTACTATAGGGTGATAATTAAACTCAGGATTTAATTCCTCCATTAATTTTTGAACTCTATCTTGGGTTTTGGCCATCCTATATTGATCTTGCTGTCCTCCTCCGTCAGAGATATGAATGGGAGGGGACACATTCCAACAAACAGGTTTTCCCACAGTGCCAAGGCAGGAGGACTGCATCACCATGTTATTATCGCTCCCTTTAGCATGAGCGTTCTGACCTAGGATGGCCATGAAATATGTTTTATTATCATTTTTACTTATGCATTGCTGGACAGAACTATAGAAACTGCTGTGCATGCTATCATAAAAGGTGGTGCATGGGCAGAGCCCAGGATGACCGTCTGCAACAGGAATAATCTGTGGTTTGGACACACAGAAATATTTTATACTACGGCTACCAGACCCTGAAGTTACAACCACTTGATAAGCTGTTTTTGACCCACTATCTATGTTGGCTAGAAGAGGGCGTCGAAACACTCCATCTGGGCCTTGTACCCAATTTGGTATGGCATTTTCAGTTCCGCTGCGGCAATCGCAGGGATTCCCTGTCTGTTGTTGTATCAGTCGCCTGGCCACAGAAGGGTCCCCAAAACCGCCAAGTGTATGTTTTACCAGATATTGGAAAGCTGCCATCCAGAGGAGGTACCACCATCTCCAAAACATGGTCCCTAAAAGAAAAGACAAAGATTTTTCTCACGGAGATTTTTCCTCCCTGGAAGGCTGAGTGTTATGATCAGTTTGCTTTACTAGTCTCTCCGGCAACCATCGGGCTGCATCTGCTTGTCGTGAGCAGATGCACACTGCTCCTAGTCCCCAGGTCAAGACGGGGTCAGGACAATGCCACTTATTATCCAAGGGGTCCCTCCAAAGCACAGTAGCAAAAGTTTTTTGCGTCTCATTGTGCCAGAAACGTTCAGCACTGAATGTCCCTCTTTATCCAAGGTTAAAAAATTTAAAATGAAGAGTGAATGATGCAGAAGATTTCTGGGAGATCCCTTGATGGGGTACCATTCCCCCTTTTTTAACTTTTCAAGGGTATTTTTTAAGGATCGATGTGCCCGTTCTACTATACCTTGTCCTTGTGGGTTATAAGGGATCCCGGTGATGTGTTTAATATGTAACTGTTGACAGAATTCAGTGAATACGGTTCCAGTATATCCGGGTCCATTGTCAGTTTTTATTTGTTTTGGAACCCCTAACACTGATATAGTAGAAAGCATGTGTGCTACGACGTGCTTTTCTGCTTCTCTGGTTTGTAAGGTAGCATATAGGAAATCGCTGTAGGTGTCAATACTCACATGAACATACTTTAGATTTCCAAACTCTAAAATGTGTGTGACGTCCATTTGCCAGATGGCATTTGGTACAAGTCCTCGAAGATTTACTCCCAAATGAGGACCAGGTAAATGCACAACACAAGAAGGACACTGTTTTACTATTTGTCGTGCCTGTTCACAGGAAATCTTGAATTGTAGCCTCAGTGCTATAGAGCCTAGATGATGAATTTCAGAGAGGGGGCCAGGCTGTTTAGAATGAGTGAAACCTGAAATTCCTGTCTTGTAGACAGGCACTGTTGCAGTCTCAGTTGCTGAAAAGAGACCAAACCTCTCTGGAGTTTTTTGCAATAATCTAATAACAACAACAAGTTCAGCTCTCTGTGCTGAAGTTTCCCTAGTTTGAAAAGAAATAATTTTAGGTTTAGATGAGTTTTTATGAACAATTACAGAAGTCATGCCATTAGAGGACCCATCAGTAAATGCTAAAAGGGCATCCTCTAAAGGCTTAGTTTTTATTTTAGTGGGGAAAATAAAAAAATTTAATTTGCCAAATTGTAAAATAGGATCCTTGGGTGTATTAAAGCTAAGATCACCCGTATATCCAATCATGGCAACCTGAAAATCAGTAAATCCCTGTATTAATTTCTCAATTTGAAATTTAGAATATGGAAGGACGATTTTTGCTGGCTCCTGAGCAAACAATTTTCTGCTTCTTTTTCTCCCCTTAATAATTATTTGTGCCATTAAGGATGGATAATCAGTCAAAACTTTTTTAAAAGTAGCTGATATAGAGCCATTTTAATATTCCTTCTTGCCATAGGCAAGCGGTGGGAGAATGTTCAGTTGGCAAAATTATTAAAAACCAAGGCTTATTGTAATTGATCCTTGTAAGCATGGCCCCTTGTAAAGCCCCATTGACTTTAGATAAGGATTGCAGGGCCAAAGGAGTTAACTCTAGTTTGCAATTTGGATAAGAGTTTTCATGCAAGATCTCAAACAGAGGAATAAGATCTCTAGTAGACAGCTTTAAAAGAGGCTGAATCCAATTAAAATCTCCCAATAGTTTTTGAAAATCATTTAAAGTACATAAGTGCTGTCTTCAATTGTAAAGGCTGTTAAGTTACAGTTTGATTTTTAATTATTGTTTATTCCAGTCAAAGCCTTGGTGAAATAACCAGTATTTTCAATGGTGTCTTACTATAAAATGAACAGATTCTTATTGAATTTGTGCAAACAATTGTAATTGCCATGAAAGAAGGAATACTCACTGCAAGTTTTTGAATTTCAGGCAGTTTAAGTAGAGAGAATAGGTAAATGCTCTGGATTACAAACAAATACTTTATGATCTTAGTGTATATCACAGATATCTCACGAGAAAGTTTCTTAATCTAGATAAGCAAACATTAAAGGAACAACAATGTTTTTAACAAGAGTTACAAAACCATAATTTTCCATGTTTTTAATTTTTGTTTAGCTTTAATGCAGTTTTTAGCTCTAGAAATTTTTATCCATTTCAGTATTAATTTAAAAGATGTCAAATATTGCATTTGTCCCAAAAGTGTCTTTGCAGCTTCCCTTAAAAGGAAACACGTTCTTGGGAAATTTATTAAAACCTTAGGAAGTTACAAAGCATATCCTAAATAGAATTACAAATTGTTATAAATCTGAAAACTCTGTTTATTTAACCAAAGTGGCAAGAAAAAAGATCTTATTTGCCTTTGGGATTCTTTAGCAAAACGTAACTCCTTTTTAACCTCAGAGAATTTTAACTAAGCAATCACAGACCTGATAAAGATAGGACCTAAAGCTTTTGTCTTTTTAACCAAAGAGAAACCCTTCATTTACATAGTCTTATCAAGAGCAGACCAAAGGTCTGGAAAAACTTGTCTTTTAAAAGAGAGAAAAGCAGAATTTTAACCCTATACCAATATACCTTTAATACTTTATTTATCTCAACCTCACACATAAAATTCTTTTTGAATGATTTCTTTTCACGAACCTTCTACAACTTTCCTTTCCCTTACACTTTGTCCCAAAGCCATTTCTTTCCAAACAATCAATCTCATTTAGGACAAAATTACTTTCTTTTACCCTTAACAGAAATGCGCGTTTATTTCTTATATTTTTTTTACATATCCCCAATTTTCTGCATATTTTTCCCCATCAGTCTGGAGTACACTTAGAATTTTAACTCTTAGAAAACTTAGTCTCCTAATGAGGACTTAGTAACTAACTGAAAGATATTTATACCAGAACTTTTTCTACATGGAAGTTTTATGAACCAATTAAGTACAAAGCAGTTTTTTAACAGTTTTAAATATCCCCAGTTGTTTTTCCACAAGTCAAAAGCCCAAGCATCCACAGACCTCATCATATATCAATATACCAATCAGAAGTTGTGGCTTATGTTTTAGTTTTAACTTGTTAGACAGCCAATGAATTCAATCTCAACTTATTATCAAGTAACACATTAACGTTTTAAGTTACTAAGAACCTTTAAAACTATTTTAACAATTACTCAGGAAAACAGACCAAATTAATCATCCTTTTAACATACACTTGTTAAAAATTGGAGTAGAGATCATAAGAACCTATTTGACTTTTAGCAGATTCAGATAGAACATATGTTTCTGTTTTTATCTCAAACCAACAAAACACTTTGTTCCCTATAGTTGATTTTAACCTCGAAATTTGGTGCAAACAACTGATGTTTGTGGTCTCTTGTTTTTTATCACTTAAGGCAGAGGGAGAAGCTGGTGTTATGTAAATTGGCCTCTCTCCAGGCAGCGGATGGCAATGCAAAGAAGGAGAATTTCCAGTTTAAAATGTTGTCAGCTCTGACAGAGGAGCAGGTTCGAGGCTTTTTGTTTTATTTTGTTTCGTTTAAGCAGTAGAATTAGGCAATCCATGTCAGTCCAGAGAATAGAAAGAATCTTTCCCGGAACAAAATGTGTCTCAGGCAGCTGCTAGGAAATATTTTTTCAGGTCTCTGTCCCGAGGTAGACCAACAATATTTGGTTCCAGTTATAGCCATCAACCTGGGAAATGAATGAGGGAGAAGCCCTCACTTCCACAAAGCAAAGGAACATAGATTGACTAAAGGGCCGACCGACGTCTCAGTGCGGTCCCAGGGTGGGAAGTAATGCTGCATGCAGCCTTTCACTCCATTCCTCAGACAAAAAGCAAATGTGCATTTAAAATTTAGATGATGAACTAGCTTATCTCCGGAGGTTTAGACAGGTGACTCGTACAGATTACTGGCGCCATTTTCAGGGTGGAAGAAAATCTATATAGAGTCCTCTTTCTTTAGACTCTCTGTGGCTCAAAGATTTTCAAGTTCTGACCTATCCATCACTCTAACTCTGCCTATCTCTACAGGGAAGGTTTGCAGCAACCCGAAACAAGTAAAACAGACTCTGTATTGCCCATCCCTTATTTTTTATCCCTTATTTCTTATGATACGGTGACGCAAAGACAATCAAAGGGTAGGGTGTCCCCTCTAATGAGGAGACCAATACATTAACTCACACACACACACCAGAGGCTATTACATTCCCTCCCACAGAAGTTTTACAAACAAGACCAAGACATTAGAAAAGCAATTAACCGGGGAATCTCTTTACTTTACTCACTTTCCTTATTCTCTATCAATGTTTAGAAAAACACTTAAGGACAGACTTTATGAAGGAACTGAAAAAATTTTAATAATTGCTTTTTGTTAACCTTTACTCCCTGTGCCCTGAGGGTCTCTGTTTAGACCATTTGCTTAATTCCTGCCCCAGGAATTTCGATCACTCACTTGAGCACTGGACCACATGGCAGGCTCCCATGGGGCCGTCTCCCTATCTTGAGCACTGGACTACGCAGCAGAATTCTGCGGAGCCGTCTCCCTGTAAATTCTTTTAACTTCGACCGCACTAACTTAAGCACTGGACCACAGCGTGGCCGTCTCCTTATCTTGAGCACTGGACCGCGCAGCTAATTCTGCATGGCCGTCTCCCTAAATCTTGAGCACTGGACCACACAGCTAATTCGGTGTGGCTGTCTCCTTTTAAATTCGGCCGTTACCTCTTTCTCTTCTTTTTCTCTTTGATCGGTTTCATCACTGGATCCCCCTTACTCAGGAAGCACTCATGATTGGCGCCACTTGACCCGGCCTGCAGGTCGGTCAACGCAGGTCCTGAGGGAGGGAGTGAGAATTGGGGGGCAGGGGACACAGAGAATGGAGGCAAGACAAAGTTTCTGATCACGCCTCAGTTTATTGAGAAAACACAAGCATCTTATAAAGAGCAGAAAGCGCAGGTCAGTTAGTAAGAAACAGGGCCACGTGAAAAGTCTAGGGTAAAGGAGAAACAGAAGCCGCAGTTTAGCACAGCTTCTGAGGAGCCGATAAGAAAGTCCAGCCAAGCTGTCTCCAGCCTTGAGCTGGGAGTGATAACACTGTCCAGCCTTGCAGGTGGCTGATCTTATGTCAAGGCACACATCTCTTCCCCTGGCAGCTCTTTCTGGCAGCTCTTCACACCTTATGCCTACTTTCTTGAAGGTTTTTATTAAGAAAGGATGCTATATTTTATCAAATTCTTTACCTGCATTTATCAATTGGATTATATGGTTTTAATTTTTCTTTTGTTTATGTAATGCATCATATTGATTGATTAGCAAATACTGAATCAGTCCTGTAACCCTGGAATGAATCCCTCATCATGTTTGATCTTGATGGATAATTCTTTTTGTATGCTGTTGAACTCAATTTGCTAGTATCTTGTTGAATATTTTTGCATCTGTATTCATCAAGGATATTGGACTGCACTTCCCTGTTTTTGCTAGATCTCTGTCTGCTTTGGGAATCAAGAGATGTTTGCTTCGTAGAATGAGTCCAGACGTTTTCCTTCTATTTCTATTTATTCAAATAGCTTCAGAAGAATGGGTATTATATGAATATTGGGTATTATCTGATATGAATGTCTGGTAGAATTCCCCATGGAAGCCACCTGGCCCAGGGTTCTTATTCTTTGGGAGATTTTTGATAACTGATTCCATTTCATCACTGGTTATGAGTCAGTTCCGATTTTCTCTTCCTTCCCGTTTGATTTTGTTAATGCATGTGTGTTTCAGAATTTGTCCACTTGTTCTAGGTTGTCCAGTTTGTTGGCTTATAATTTTTCATAGCTTTCTGTGATAATTGCTTGTATTTCCTAGGGACTGGTTGTAATAGATCCATTTTCATTTGTGATTTTGTCTATTTGGGTGTTCTCTTTTCTTATTGAGTAATCTGGTTAGACGTTTATCTATCTGATTTTTTGAAAAAATTATTACTTGGTTTCATTGATCTCCTCAATTGCTTTTTTTTTATTCTATATTGATTATTTTTGCCCCAATCTTTATTATTTCTCTTTTTCTGCTGGGTTTGAGGTGCTCTTGCTGCTCTCCTTCAAGTTTCTTTAGGTGCACTGTTAGAATTTTGTATTTGCACTTTTTGTGGTTTGTTGAAATAGGCCTGGATTGCAATAAACTTTCCTCTTAGGACTGGCTTTGCTATATCCCGAAGAGTTTGGATTGTTGTATTTTCATTTTCATTTGTTTTCATATATATTTAAATTTCTTCTGTAATTGCCTGATTGGCCCCTTCGTTCTTTAGTAGGGTGTTCTTTAACCTCATGTTTTTGGAGGCTTTCCAGACTTTTTCCTGTGATTGATTTCAAGTTTCATAGCATTGTGATCTGAAAGTGTGCATGGAATGATCTCAATTTGCGTACATTTATGGAAGGTTGCTTTATGACCCAGTTTGTGCACTATATTGGAGAATGTACCAGGCGCACTTGAGAAGAAAGTGATTTCCAAAGCCTCAGAATGTAGAGTTCTAAATATATCTGTCATGTCCATCTGGTCCAATGTGTTGTTCCGGTCCATTGTTTCTTTAGTGATTTTCTGGTTGATCTATCCATTGCTGAATGTGGAGTGAGTATTATTCCTCCTCAATTAGGACATTCTTATCAGTTTCTGTTTGTGATTAATTGTTTTATGTGTTTGGGTGCTTCTGAATTTGGTATCTAGATGTTTATAATTGTTAGTTCTTCGTGACGGACAGACCCTGTAAATATTGTATAATGCTCTTCTTCATCTCTTTTTCCTGCCTTGCCTTTAAAGTCCAGTTTGTTCGATATAAGTATGGCTACTCTGGCTTTCTTTTAACTTCTGGTCGCAAGATAAATATATCTCCATCCCGTTAAGTTGAATCTCAAGGTGTTCTCAGGTTTTAAATGAATTTCTTGTAGACAGTAAATAAATGGATTTTATTTTTTAATCCATTCTGCTACCCTAAATCATTTGGTTGGAGCATTTAGTCCATTTACATTCAGTGTTATGACTGAAATATATGGATTTAGATTCACTGTGTTCTCTGTAGGATTCATACTTGTAGTGGTGTCTCTGGTACCTTGTGCTTCTAGCAGCTTTTCCCTCAGAGTCCCCCTTAGGATTTCTGGTAGGGCTGGTTTATTGGTAATGAATTCTTTCAATTGTATTTTTTTCGGAATACCTTTATCTCTCCTTCTATTCTGAATGGCAGGCTTGCTGAATAAAGGATTCTTGGCTGCATATTTTTCCTGTTTATCACATTGAAGATTTCCTGCCATTCCTGTGTGGCCTGACAACTTTCAGTAGATAGGTCTGCAACTACTTTGATAGGTTTCCCTTTGCCCTTTTATCCGTAGCTGCTTTCAGAATATTCTTTGACCTTATATTTTGCTAGTTTCATTCTGATATATCATGCAGAAGACTGATTCAAATGATGTCTGAGGGGTTCTCTGTGCCTCTTGGATTTCAGTGTCTGTTTCCTTTCACCAACTGGGGAAGTTCTTGACTATAATTTTTCCAAGTATCCCTTGAGCCCCTTTCTCTCTTTCTTCTTCATGAATTCCTATGGTATGGATATTGTTTCCTTTGATTGTATCACTCAGTACTCAAATTCTCTTTTTGTGTTCTTGGATCAATTTATCCTCTTTTTCTCAGTTTCCTCTTTTTCTATCATTGTGTCTTTTAATTCACGTATTGTTTTCCCTGCCTCTTCAGTTTGTGCGTGGTCACCTCCATTTTATTATGCACCTCATTTATAGCATTTTTTCATTGATCAGAACTATTGATAAACATCATAGTCTTTGTAGCAAACCTTCTCTGATGTCTTCCATGCCTTTTTCAAGCCCAGCAGTTAATTTTATGACAGTTGTCCTAAATTCTTGCTCAGTTATGCTGCTTAGATCTGTTTTGACCAATTCTGTAGCTGTGTCTTCTTGCTGGTATTTCTTTAGAAGAGAGTGTTTTTGTTTCATCATTTTGGCTAGTTTTCTGTCTCTTGTCAGTTTAAAAAGAACTGTTATGTGGTCTCCACCTGTGAGTATTCCTATATTAAAGGATTCTCATTGACTGTCCGGATCTGTCCTTTCAGCAAGTGTTCTTTCAATGGGTTCCCTTGGCCTCTCTTGTTGTGTCTTTGGTTATTTTATTTCCCTACTCATAGTGATATTTGGGACTCTTGACCATGTGTCTTTGGCTTGTTTATTGAGGTAGACCTGGAACAGAAAACAGACAAATACCTAGGGAACGAAAGCACACAAATGTACAAACAAATGAAAAAAAAAAAAAACAGGCAACACAAAAGGGAGAGGAAAAAATACAATGGGCAGTTTAAAAGCCAATTACCAGAGATCCCAGTTATAAATAAAGAGCAGGGTAGAGGCAGTGCTGATGGATGAGCACATACAAAGAGCAGTGACAGGGATGGCAAGAAAGAGAAATTTCACTTTGACCTGGATAATATTACCCTGAGAAATTATATAGTCTGATTATTTGAGAGAGAAAGGAAGGTAATGACGGAGGTGTAGAATATATTTCAAGAGAGTGAATTAGGGGTGACTGAGTGGCTCAGTCGGTTAAGCATTTGGCTTCAGCTCAGGTCATGATCTCACGTTACTGGGTTCAAGCCCCATGTTGAGCTCTGTGCTGACAGTTCAGAGCTTGGAGCTTGCTTCCGGTTCTGTGTCTCGCGCTCTCTCTCCGCCCCTCCCTGCTCATGCCCTGTGCCTTTCTGTTTCAAAAATAAATAAAACATTAAGAAAGTAAAAAAAAAAAAGAGAGAGAGAGAATGAATGAGGTATGACTGGCTAAGAAAACCTATATCCAAAACACCCACTCCTGGGGCGGGGCAAGAGAAGAATGAGATAAGGGAGATATATCTGAATTGCAAGAATTGATCTAGAGTTAATCACAGCAATACGTCAGTGCTGGTTTTGAGGGGAGGGGCTGGGCCCTCTGTTTCCACAGCTGCCAACCAGCTCTGGTAACAAAGCAGCTAGGCAAGGCAGATGGGTGTGCTTTAGTGTAGGTAGATCTCGCCTGCACTGTGGGTCTCTGGGACTGCTCCCTGTGGCCCCACCTTGGTGCTTGTGGGGAGCTTGTTTTTCAAGTTTTTTCTGTGTTATTTCTGACACTGATCAAAATTTGTTGAAGTACATATTTAGTTATCTTTACAGATTTCTTATAATAACTCACAGCCTAGATGAATTTTTTTCACTCAAACGTCTCTATATGGCTGTGTCATATTGTAATTATGTTTAAGTATCAGTGGACCAGTTAGTCCACTCAAAATATAATACAAATATTATTTAATTCTAGCAGATGCAATGAAAAGGAAACATTCACAAGGATTATATTTAAATGAGCTATGGTCAAAAACAGTATTTTTATGAAATATAATTCTGTCACAATTCAATAAGAAAAGCTACAGAATCAATTAAGTGACAAGGTAAATTTTGTTTCTGTTTAGAATGCTAGCTGGGGAAAAGGGAAACGGAGAAGGATAGAGAAAATCGACAGCAGGCTCCATGCTCAGTGTGAAGCTTGACACAAGGTTTGATCCCATGATGCTGGGATCATGACCTGAGCTGAAATCCAGAGTCTGATGCTCAACCAACTGAGTCTTTAAAAATTTACAAAATACAAACCAGACTTTTAAGGAGAGATGACTTGCAAATGTCCTTCTGTGATTTGTGGCTTTGGGGTTTGACTGCTTTGAAAGCTGAATCAGACCCACCTATGACTCCAGGTCCCTTAGACTACAGCTTAGTCCTTCTATTCCTCTGGGATCCAAAAATCCAGGGGGGCCTCCAATGCTCTAGGATCTGTGTCCCAGGCTGTGTAGCACAGCAGAGCCAAAAAGACCACTTGGGAAAAGGTATAATTTACATTCATTTCAGTCAGTTTGGTTTGTTGTGACCATTTTCTTAGTGCCTTGAGCTTTTTCTCAGTCAACGGAGCTTTCAAAAGGAAACTTTCTGAAGCTTTTACTCTCATGGGAGATAATCTAGTTTTGATAAAAAGAAGTAGATCTTTCTAATTCTTTCTCAAAGTCCTTTTTGTCAGGATATTTGTATAGCAAACTGCCTTAGAAGAGAGAGATACTATCTGCCTCCACAGCAAAGGGTAAGCATGCTTATTATCCAGTTAAAAAATCAGGTCACATGAGTTGGATTTCCTGTCCTGCAATCCTCTGTCTGTGCAGGCATCCATTTGGGCACATCTGCATCACCCCTGTGGGACTTGAGGGGCAAGGGGAATGGACACAACTATGCTGCTGCTCATGTTGTTTGCTGCTCTATGAATGAAAACACCCTTTCCTCTGGTCCAGGGATCTCACGTCTTCTCCCAGCTCCCATGAACCTGTGACAGCTGCAAGTAAGGTAAAATCTCAGACCTTTTACAGTTCTTGCCATTAAACTTAAATTTATATACAGTGTGATCCTATTTCTTTCAAGTTCAAAAGTATTAAAGCTAATATATAGTGTTAGGGTCAGGATCGTTTCTTTGGAGAGCAGAGGCATGGCTTGGAGAAAGCATTAGGGGAGCTTCTGGTGTGCTGGCCATGTTCTGTCTCTTGTTCTGAAAGGATGCTGATTGCATAAACTGAATTCAAAGTAAAAAATCTTTGTACTTATCATTTTTACTCTCCCCCCTTTATGAATGTTTTACTTCTGAAAAAGTTCAACCTGAAATTTAAGAAAATAAAAAAATAAAAATCAAAGGCAGTGACCAAGATTGCCAAATGAATGAATTAAAAAAAAAAAAAAAAGAATGTGAAACTGTAGCACCTGGGTGGCTCAGTTGGTTAAGCATCCAACTCTTGATCTCACCATCAAGCCCCAAACTGAGCTCAGTGCTGGGTATGGAGCCTGCTTATGATTCTCTCTCCCTGTCCCACTGCCCTACCCTACCCACTGTCTCTCTCTATCTCTCTAAGAAAATTAGAACTAATTATCCCTAACTCAAAGAAAAAGAAAAACCTGAGCATTATTAGCCAAAAGATAAAGAAAATGCAGGAGCAATCCAAAGAAAAACAAATATGTTATTTAACATGGGGAATAAAATGTGTTTAGAACAGACTTTGTTGCATAGTGTTCAGTGTGAGAACCAAATAAAACATACTGACATCATTCTGGGGGGAAAAAAACCAACAACATGTTATCCAAAAATGCTAACTTACCATCTATATATGTTGCAAGAGAAATATACTCTCAGACGTAGATGCAATAAAACACTACACCACTCATTTACCTTACTGGAAAAAAATATTGAAAGAAATATTTTAGCTGCTGGAGAAAGAACTCTAAATCGATGTCCAAAAACTAGGAAGACACAGTGCAAATGAGAAAAGAGAAAACAACTACTAAAAGAACGCTGAATGACTAAAAAAAAAAAAACTTTTTGAAATGTTTGTTTTCGAGACAGACAGGGCACACGTGAGGGAGAAGCAGAGAGAGAGGGAGACAGAATCTGAAGCAGGCTGCAGCTCAGAGCTGTAGGCACAGAGCCTGATGTGGGCCTTGAACCCACTAACCATGTTTTTTATTTATTTTTGAGAGACAGAAAGATTCAGTGTGAGCAGGGGAGGGGCAGAGAGAGAGGGAGACACAGAATCTGAAACAGGCTCCAGGCTATGTGCTGCCACCACAGAGCCTCCAGGCTATGACGTGGGGCTCAAACCCACGAACCCTGAGATCATGACCTGAGCTGAAGCTGGACACGAAACTGACTGAGCCATCCAGGTGCCCCTCTTTCAAGTTTGTAATAGGCTAACTATTGACAGGGAGGTTAAAGATAAAACTTAGGATCTATGAGAAATGTAGGTGTATTTCAAATACTTTTTATTTTTATTTTTTTCAAATAATTTTTAAATAATTGAACGCTATTTACACTAATTATGAGGCTATATAAATTATAGTTAATACAGAACTTAAGCTTTTTGACAGGTCATTTTATTGTTAGTAATATTAGTGTGGATATTAAAATAATTAACATAAAGTAGGATAGAATATTGGGCATATGAGACTATAGGTGTTTGACACTATTACTAAAAATGCAAAACACACATTGAAATCTCAAGCTACACATGCTAATAAAATAAGTGGTATTAAAATCAGTGATGCTAAACATTTGTTAAGTGTAAGCAAAGTTATATACAAATAATACAATACACTCTAAATTTAATAGTGAAGCTATTTTTGGGAACTGGTAGACGAAAACTCACGTTACAGCCACAATGAAACTAGTAAGAAATTCATTTAAATGGTGTTGGGGTGCACTTGGCATAATGGCGTGAGTCATAATCAAACAAGTCAGTATTATTTGCATATTGTAACACTACTTTATTCATCGGAGTCTTTTGAAGAACCAGCTCTTAATATTATAAGAACCATAGACAGAGCAAACATAATTTTGGATCACATATTCAGTGCTCTCAAGGTAGTTTTATTAAAGAGGCAGTTTTTGGGTTAAAGGGCTGAAGGGTGATAGCTACTGGGAAAAAATTTGTTGAAAATAAATGTGTAGATTCTCAACAAGTCTATATACAGAAAGGGGTTTTCTACATGTGCTTTTAATTGTGCAGCCATAATACAATAATAACTATTGTGAAAGCTTACACTTTATGAGCAGTAGTAACACCATTTGAAGTGCATAACTTAGTCTCTGTGAAGATAGTACATTTAATTAAATAAATTTATTTATTAATACATTATATACATAGCACATACATACAATACAGTAATAAATTAAACAATGTGTTTAATGAGTTCACATGGATGTGTACAGAGTGAAGTGTTATCCCACACCAATGTTAACCTACCTCATATTATTAAGTACTGTAGGGAAGAGACGGAAAGGAAGAAAATGTGAAGATCTCTTTCCAGTGTAGGGTGGGAACCCGAAGGGACTCCCTTTCATTACTCCAAAGCCATAAGCAACTCTTGGTTGCATCATGAGATGAATAAATGTCAGAGGGATAAGAAACTGGCAAAATTGTGAGATTCTTCAGGATTTAATTGAGTTCCTGGGTGTTATGGAGGACCAGATGCTGTATGAAGACAATTATTCCTGTGATGCCCAGGCCTTGATCAGTGGCAGTCATGCAAGAGGGCGTATTGAATGATGTAATCGCCATGGGCATAGCTTTAAATGTCACATGTTACAGTAGATATAGAGATGACGCACAAAGGGCCTAGACACAAGAGAATAGGTTCAGAGACAGGGACCCAATAAGATTGATTAGGAAGCCATATTAGTAGAACTGTTTTCATTCCCCAAGGTAGGGGTTGTAGGCAGTCTAAAGTCCCATAGCGAGCAGGGAGTTTTAAGGGGGAGTCACAGAACTACTGAGTGTTGATATGTAGGAGACGCAGTGCTACAGTGCCTAATCGTTCTTGATATGATCTCAAGACTTGCTGGCATCAGAAAAGGCCACTGTTCTCTGACGGTCAAGCTTGAACTTCTAGGAACATCGGGTTCCTTGTTTCCCCAGTATAAGTGGTCTCTTGAAATCTTAAACAAGCGACAATTAGTCAAACCATAAGCTAGAGAGCACAGGCCAGTGCATTAGATGTATGTACCCATGAAAATATTTGGAACAGTTATAGTCTGATAAAGTCTGTATTTGGAAAGGAGCATACATACTTCATTAATGCAGTGTTTATGGAAGTTTTACTCTGCGTGCACACACACAGCTTTTACTCACATGGTGCTATATTGGGTACCTCAGGAACATGTATGTGAGTTACTCTTCATTATACTTTTGGACTTGAAAGTAGGTGTCTCGTATTTCCCCCAGAATATAGATGCTGTGCCCTGCCTCTCTGTTTCTTTTTCTTCATAACATTGATTGTATAAGAGGGGAGCCAAATATAGTTTGGAAGAATGTAAAGACGCAAGACCTGGAACCTCAGAAGAAGTTCTCATGGTTGACTAAGAACCACATCGGCATGTGAGAAGCAGGAGAAATGCAAATTTAATAGTATGTGTACGGAGACTCCACAAACACAGGAAAATTACAAAGGGAAAGTAAGGTATGTAGGTCTTTGAAGAGGAGAGAAGGAAGAGAAGGAAGTCGGGGAGAAGAATGGGAGGAAGGAAGGAAGGAAGGAAGGAAGAGGGGGAGCAAGGAATCCTCTTGGGGCCTCCAAAGCAAAGAATGGAATTCACAGGAAGATGAAAAGCAAATATTTGATAAGCACATACTTTCTGGGCCACTCTGAAACAATAGGACATAAAAGACTTTGTGCACGAGGTCCTTCCTGGATTCTTCCCTGTTAACCATACTGAGCTTGTATCATAATTTAGTAACGTATGCTGAGTGCTCTCTTACTGGGGCAGCTTTTCTATGTACGTTACTGTTTAGAGAGGGAGGTGAAAAGTAAAAGTTTTTCCTGAATCTGCTTAATTTTGATTATCATTAACTCTAAATAATCTTTCTGCAAAAGTGGTCCATCATAGAAAAGCCTGGGTGTGGCTCATACAAACTGGAGGAGATTTTGTTGCATGAAGTAAGAATCACACAGGAAAAAAAAATCCTCTATGAAATCACATGGAATCTAAAACAAGTCAAAATTGGAGCACCTGCGTGTCTCTTTTGGCTAAGTGTCAACTTTGGTTCAGGTCATGATCTTGTGGTTCATGAATTCGAGCCCCGTATTGGGCTCCCACAGCCAATGAAGCTGCTTGGGACTCCTGCTCTGTCCTCTCTGCTCCTCTCGCACCCATGCTTTCTCTCTTTTGAAAAATAAGTAAACTTTGAAAAAAACATTAAAGTAAGTGACAGTCATCGATGTGTGGATTAGAATGTTGCCAGCAACTGAGGGTGAAGGAAATGTTGAGATGATCATGGCATCTCGAGGTGTCAGCAGGGGGACCTCTCAAGCCCGTCACTCATAGTCAATGGCAGATCCACCAGGAAGGGAAAATCTTCACGTTCCACAAACTCGACGGTGGAGGCAGGTTATACTCTCCTATTCCCACCAGAGGAAAAGACGTTTCCATATCTTTCCCAGGCAGCAGCTCAACCCCTGAAAACCCACATTCCTTCAAACTACCATTTTATTACAAAGAACTTTAGCTTATAAGCAACTTCTCAACTCATCCCTTGTCTCCAGAAAAGCAGGCCTTCTTCTGTAATCCCTGGACTCAGCTCCGGTTTTGCCTAACCGGTTTGGCACTAATTCCAAATCATGTTTTCTAGAATGAACCCATCTTTTGGCAGTTAAACACCTGGCAGTGCTTATTTAGAAGTTTAAATGTAACAAGGTTCACTCATGTAGGATGAATAAATATGGGATTTCTATTGTACAGCACAGTGACTGTTTTCTACACTTGAAATTTGCTGGAAGAAAGCATCTCAAGCATGCTCCCCACACACACACACTAATCTTAACTGTGTTGGGTGAGGCATTTATTCATGAGTTTGATTTAGGTAATGATTTTGTAGGCAGATAAGCTTAGGGGTCTTTCGAATAGGGGAGAGAAGACTAGATTTCTAAACATAAGAGAAGTCACGTGAGCCATTTCTGAATGATGCCTGCAACTTATCCTAGCACCTGTTTTGAGAACTTCCTGGGATATATGAAAATTGCAGAACAATAGAGATCAGTAGTTAATGATTCTTTTTTAATGTATTTATTTTTGACAGAGAGATAACACCATCAGAAACTGCCTCGAACTTTGAACTGACTACAAGCTCTCTTCAATCGCCTCCCCACATTTCAAAATATTTCTCTCCATGTGCTTTTAATGGGTCTTATGTTTCTCTCTAAAGAGTGGTCCATCATCATTCTTCATCTACGTTCAATCCCTGTCAGTGCTAAATGTTTGAATCAGGACCGTGGTCCAT
>PJEM01014142.1:0-36712 GCA_004023845.1 Helogale parvula
AAAAAAAAAAAAAAGAATGCCCTTATGGTGTTTACAGATGCCTCGGAAAAAACTCACAAGGCTTCTTGCCTTCTGAAAGCTGGGGGAAAAAACTGGGAACATACATTATACACTGGACCAGGCTCTACCCAACATTCAGAACTGCGAGCCATATTATTAGCTATAGAAACCTTTTCCCAACCTTTAAACATGGTCTCCGAGATGTCAAGGAGTAAAGCCGACCCACTTACAATTTCCCCAACAGTGTTCCAGGTAATAATTAACCATGAGGAATAAATTGTTTTAAGTGGACCCAAATGTAAGTTTTTTGGTTTGAAATAGACCTGTTTATGAAAGGTCAAATAAGCCCATGTTATGACTTAAAGTAATGGTTAGCTTTGTCTCCTAGTTTTCATGGGTAAGTGTTAAGTTTCATGGGTAAGTTCAAAGGCTTTAGTAACCTAAAAAGTTTTGCTTGCATGATAAATCAGGACTGAGTTCTTTGGACATCCAGGCCTTTTCTTATAAGTGACACATGCTAACCAATTCCACCACGGGAGCTGGCCATCTAGGCCTTTTCTAAATAGGATGGGATGCTAAAGCACTGATTACTAAACAAAGTTTATCTGCTTTTGGCTTCTTAGTACAGAGAAATGAAAGGTTCGGGGGTATGATGGTAAACATGCTTTGTGCTTTATAACTTTCTGAGTTTTTTTTTTAAACAAATTTCCTAAGGTTTAAATTAAGCCATTTTAATCAATTAGGCTTCTTTGGTATGTTATGTTACTTTAGAAGTACTGCCAAGCAAATAATAACCCTTAGGTTACATTTGAGTAAAAGCTAGAACTATACCAGAGATTATACGCAATTGCTGGCTTTAATATTTTTATATAAGGTCATCGCTTGATATTCTGATTACTGAAGTGTTATGTGCCACAGAAATAACTGAATTTCCTTGTCAGTTGTATTAGATATTTTGATCATGCCCATTTTTAAAATATTTTTGTCATAGTTTTGTGACTCTTGTTGGACCACTATTACTTCCAGGAGACATCTGATCCTTTCTTCTCAAGGAGGCTCCGTTTCCCCTGAATACTGTCTTTCCCTTTCTTAACTCTTGTATGCCTACCCCAACTGAGCAATGTCCCATAGGTAGGAACATCTCTATGCCCCAATTCAGCAGGAAGAAGTCACATAAGAGAAGACCATCCATCCTCAGCAACCTTAAAGGTTTTAAGGGACAAAATTGTTCAGAAGGGAATGATGTGGGAAACAAAAGCAGAAGGAAATGGCGGATAAAATTAAATGTCCTTAAAACCCACGAGGTCAAGCAATTGTAGAACGAGTACATAATAAACTCAAAACTAGATTTTAAAAAACAAAAAAGGGAGGAATTATCCATGGCTGTCTACACTACAACCTCAACCTATCTTTGATCACTCTTAAATTTTTAATCTTGACCTTCCAGGACTAATTGCGGCTGAGATACATTCTTCTAAATTAGATGAACCCTCTCATCCTGTGGTGCTAGTTCAAGCTTCTCACCGGGGGTCAAGAATATGCTTGTGTTCTTTCAGACTCCCGATCTCTGGGGATACCCTCTTGGTTTGAAGCCATATCATAGCATGGTGGAGATCCCCAATGACTCTGAATGAGCAACCACCACTCCCAGTTTTCAAGATGGAAGAAGCTTCTACAAGGATTCCTCATCCTGAAGGATCTCAACACACGCAAGTCCTTGCCTGATATAACATGGGGAAGCCATAAACACCTGTCTGACCAGGCCAGCGTCCTCTTACAGCACAATGGTATTGCATATACCCCTGGTTTGCATCTGATGGCCATGATCTCCATCACTGGTATTCATTAACCAGGCAAAGATGATTCAAAGGCTTCTTAATCATGGGGATCCTAGCCGCGGTAAGCATTATAGCCTCTGCTGCCACTGCTGGAATTAGTCTTCATCACACTATCAAACTGCACATGTACTTAATCAATTTATGGTCAAATCCTCCATTCTAAGCTGCCCTGTGATAGAAAATTTAGATGTAACATTACACCCACAACAATACTCCAAAGATCTAAGACACAAATGGGCTGACTCATGGTCCTTTTGGAAAGTCTTTAACCTTCTCTCTATTGGCTAATGCCCATCTCAAATTCTGGATAATTCTGGGAAGTGGAATACATTTATGATGTCTCTTTTTATGCCTTTTCAGAATCACCCTCCAAACCACCCAAAAGTGAAAGATGGACCGGAAACTCGTCATGATAGCCCTTGCATGTTAACTTTAGATGACGAAGAAAAACAAAAAAGGAGAAACTGTGGGGAAATAGGTTCAACTTACATAAATGGGTTATAAAAAAGCTTAGGGTGGAAAGCCACCACCATGGGGCAAAAACACTCAAAGTTAGATAATGAGATATTATAATAGAATCACGGGTAACTAGTTATATCACCTGCAGGAAGTTACTTTCCATCTGGCACTAACGTACCTTGATCACAAACTCCACTTGCCCCCCAGACTCTTACTTCTTACACACAACTTAATGATTACTGATTGTTTTATCCATGTTCATGTGTATGAGATCTTCTTTTCTTCATGTTCACCATGTGGGTAATGTCTTGTGAGCTCAATAAATACAGAGATGTAACCCCTGTTTGGGACTCTTGTCTCCTCCTAGACCTTAAGCTTTCTCATACACAATTCTGCATCCACTCGCTTGCTAGACAAGAGAGAACTCCAGACTCATAGTCTGTGACAGGGACTTACAAAGTTTCAAGTTAAACCCACAGCTTAAATTGTTGGGAGACTTGGAGAAATAAATTAAGATGAGGAATCTGGGCTATTTTGACCAATGACACATCAAAATCTAAGTAGCCACAAATCAGACTATTAAAAGCAGTACAGGGGCACCTGGGTGGCTCAGTCAGTTGAGCGTCTGACTTCGGCTCAAGTCATGATCTCACTAGTTTGTGGGTTCGAGCCCCACATCAGGCTCTGTGCTAACAGCTAGCTCAGAGCCTGGAGCCTGCTTCAGATTCTGTGTCTCCCTCTCTCTCTCTGACCCTCCCCTGCTCGTGCTGTCTCTCTCTGTCTCTCAAAAAAAAAAAAAAAAAAGCCAGTACAGCATCCACCACAATAAAGAAATCTTCTCATAAAAGGAATAACACATCTATTGGCCATGAGACTCCCAGACACCAAAGCTAAAAAACTGATGGGGCAGATATTGAGTGCTAAAAAGCAGTTAAAGTACTGGCCACCTAACTCTGAGACAGCCACGCTAGGCTAAGTTGGTCATGGAATGGGCTAGATTGGTACCAGCTCACCCATCAATCTCAAGAAAACTTTGTGGGATGAGATACACTGTAAAACACCACAAAATTCCCAATGCATTGGCACATCCCTCTTCAATTTGACACCAGAGACCCATGGCTTAGCCGAAGAGATGGAATCCTCAAGTTTCAAATAATTAAGTACGGCACCTGCCAGTATCTTATTTTATGTCTAAGAACTGTGATCCTTGAGGCTGTAGATATCTACAAAAATGGCAAAATCTTATTAAGACAACCTAGAATTAGACTGGCCATTATGGGAATGCTCCAATTTGATAAAATTGTCATTTAAGAAGAGTACCTGAAAGCAAGTGTTCCCAAATCAAACATACAGAATACGGTATCTAATTTCATTGACATGCAGGACCCTCCAAAAAGCCTCAAACTTTAAAAGTATTTTCATTGAAAGATTCATCACAAAATTTAATGAAATTTTAATGTAATGAAAAATTAGAGACACCGAGGTACCTAAGACAAAAGAGTGTTAAGACTGATGTGACCCCAGTACTCCCTACCTCTGTGCTCCTTTACCCTACAAAGCATATTTAGTCTATGATCTTCCATTTGAACTTCTGTTGCACTCTGAAAAGATCACAAGACCATAAGCAAAAGTCCACCAAGTTAGTGCACTTACAGACACCCCCACATGGGGCCCTCCCAGGATGGACAAGCCTCTGAGGGATTCTCCAATAGATTGCTACCAGTTATTCCCTAAAAGAGCCAAGGTGAAACTAATATTAATGGAAAACCTTGGCAAATTCTGGTAAATACTAGAGCTATACTCTACTCTAAGCCTCACTTGCTCAGGGATCTGTAGGGCAGATGGGGTGCCGGGAGAACTGGCAGAAACCAGCAAAGAGTGAGGATTATTAAGAGTCAGCTCTCCTGGATCACTGTCTGTAGGGTCCAATTGAGAGAGGAAGATAAAATGTCACATTGTTCCCTCCTTTCCAAATCCAAGCCCATAGTTTTCTTCCATCCATTTTCTCCCAGGGATAGTAACTACCTTCTTGTTTGTCTCCTTTTGTGTCCTGAGAACTTGTCTTGGCAATTATCAGTTTCAGGGCTACAAAAGTACAGCCAGACAGAAACGTGGGTTGCATGCCATTTGTGGCTAGACATAGCCAGACTATTTGAGCTCACATCATAAAAATAATGCAGTTGGATTAACTAATGTTAAATATCCCTTTCATCTTTAAAATGATTTAATCAGATGAGTTTGAGTGACTTCCCATAGTCCAATTATGAAGATCAATGTGGAAGCCTCAGCTATTGAGTTGGACAGAAACTCTACTTCAAACAAGCTTAAAAAGATAAAAAAAATTATTGATTTGCTAAATTGAGAAGGCCAGAAATAATGCTGGCTCCATACATGATTGGATTCAGAGGTCCAGTGATATCATTAGAACTTGGTTTCTCTCCAGCTCTTGACATTATCTTCCACTGCATTGGCTTCTTTCTCTGGCTTTACATAATGGCCCCTGACAGCTCCAGGATCATAATCTCTCAGGATTATCTCCAACTGGGCCATTCTGGCTGCTACACATAACCCTGAATCACTGCAGCCTGAGGCTTATGCTCAGCCCTGATTGAATCGTGGCTTGCGCCCCCACTGCAAATACCTGTATTTTCAGCTGAGAGTATTTGAACTAACACAGATTTTAATACCAGAAAATGAGGTGCTACAGAAAGCATACTAGTTTAACAGAAGATGAAAGGTTGAGAACAGAGAAGATCCTACTATCTACCCTACTATTGCTTTCTAGCAATTCTATCATTCCATATTGAAGGTGTCAATTAAACTGTGGCCTCTATTATGTTAAAACTTAGGCAACGTGACTAACAAGTCTATAGCAATGAGGGACTTGGTAAGATACATGTTTAGAGTATTTTTAACATTTCTTAAGGAAATCAGTGAAGTCTTACAAGAAAGAGATAAACTGGCTGGATGTGGCCTGTGATAAATATAGAAGGAAGAAAAAATATAGCTACATTAAGAAAGTCCCTTTCTGGGGACACCTGGGTGGCTCAGTCAGTTATACATCCGATTTCAGCTCAGGTCATGATTTCACAGTTGGTGGGTTTGAGCCCTGCATCAGGCTCCGTGCTAACAGCTCAGAGCCTAGAGCCTGCTTTAGATTCTGTGTCTCATTCTCTCTCTCTGCCCCTCCCCTACTCATGCTTTGTCTCTCTCTCTCTCTCTCTCAAAAAATAAATAAACATTTAAAATTAAAAAAAAAAGAAGGGCCCTTTCTGTATTTCACAGTCATAGAATTTTATAGCTTAAAAAATTAAATTATCTACCTTAAATATAAATGCTGGTAAAGACTGGGAAGTAAGTTATTTGGAAGGATGTAAGATTGAAACACAAGAAAAAAATGAGTTTTGGGTAAGTCTTTTTGAGTATTCTCTGCCTAAAAAAGGATACACCATATTAGTGTCCGTCAACCCAAGGCTGTGGCCTCAAATCTCTTCCAAGGACAGACCAGTTGTAGAAAGGAGCCATTAAACTAGGAGTCTAGGAACAGAGACTTGTTGCTAGGAGACCAAAGTCCCACACTCACAAACCATGACCACACTAAAATCTCCCAGTACGGTACTTACAGCACAATGAAAGTTACTGAGCTTGCCCCTCAAGAGCTATGACTTCAATCTTAAATCCCTTCGACATACACTTCAAGGAGGTGAGTCAGCTCAAGTGTGTAGTCCCACAAAGAACATCATACCCAGTATTTAGCTCATGTGAAAGGAAGTGAAAAGAGTAATCTTTCTAAGGCATGACATGGGGTCGTAGAGAACCGATAAGTGAGTGTTTTCAGGAGAAGAGATGTATAGGGTTGCTTATGTAACAAAAGAAGTCACTCCACTACCAGGTCAGAAAGCTCTCACCATTTCCCGTCAGCAAGCTATAGCTGATGTTGTGTACCAGTGAGCTCTGCTGCACTTTCCCAGATAGAATGTTCATTGTGCTTATCCTGTTCTTCCTCCACTACTTTATACAAAATGTGCTGAAGATCAATAATAACTGTGTTTTAGCCTTAATACAGTGATAAGCTACATCTAGATGTAATGGGAAAAAGAGCAACTCAACCAAAACACCAGGGACTTTGAGCTGTCCCATTTTGGGGAAGAATGAATGTCTGTCATGCTGGTGTGAGCATTTAAAGAGTCCATATTTGTTTGAGAAGAAGCTAAGTTTGAATATTGAGCAGTTAAAGGGGAAAACCATATCTAACTCTTGCTTAAATCCTCCACATCCATCCTAATCTTTCCCTATTATATAATAACAAAAGAATTTGATTATTGACCTTGTTTCAGAAATAATTCCTGAACTGTCCAAGCCAGTGGGGGTAATCTCTTCTCCCTTACTGGTGATTAGTTCAAAACCCAGGATCAAGCTGATCAGCAAATTCCTCCTATGACAATGATTCATTCAGCGCTGAGGGTATGACCTAACTTGTCTCATCAGGAGTGAAAACCAGAATTTATGTTGACTTTTTGGTGGCAAGTTGTTTCCTCTCCCACTGGACATGAGTAGGAAGTCGATGGGATGAAACCCAAACAAAAGATAATAGAGTAAAAATAGGGGAAGTACATTAGTCCCTGATAGCCTTAGTGAGCCTAGAACAACTACTCCTAGCGTCTCTCCTTCAGAATTTCCAGTTATACAGGATTAAAAATGACATTGTTTAAGTCATATTTTTCTTCCTTATGGCCCAAACACCCTGGCTGATAGGATATCTCAATGCTAATGACACGCTGTATCTGATAGAAATTAGAGTCCGTTTCAAGGGACAGAAAGCTGACAAATGCCAGCTCAAACACATAAGAGGGCATATGACATTTGGGGATACATAGTTCTGAGTTGATACAGTAACTATATTCCAACCCTTGTTCTGTCATTTTCTTCAGCCTTCTTCAACAAGTATTTGTCACCTTCTTATCAGAAGTTAGCTGCATCAGTATTTCAATGAAGAAAAAAGGAAAAGGCAATTAACAAAAGGTCCATGAGTCTGTCACTCTTTTAAATAGTTTTTGCCTAACGACTTCACAACAATTGCAACAGACATTTTACTGGCCAGAACTGTGTTATGTGACCTGCCTATGAGCATGGGAAATACAGTTTTCACAGCTGGCCGTATTTTCACTACTAAACAAGTGAGAAGCATAGTCTTAAGGTAAAAGGAAAGATTGACATTGGGGAGGCAAACTAACATCACTATCACACCCCCAAATTTATGTCTCCAGGTCCAACCTCACCTCTGATCTCTTGACTCATGTGTCAAACATGTAATTTAAAATCTCCATACTTCTGGATTCCAAATACCTCAAACTGAATATGTATAACAACAAGCTAGGAATGTCCGCACACAATCTGTCCCTCTGTGATGGTTAGTTTTTGTTTGTTTCTTTTATTTTTTCTTTTTTTCATAGGGAAAGCTGACCAGGTTGATTTTGATAAGAAAAAATTCATGCATTCCTCCCCCCAACTTTTCAGAGGTGTCAGCGTCCATCAAAGACATTAGCTTTTATGATGGTTAATCTTATGTGTCAACTTGACTGGGCCACAGGGTGCCCAGACATTTGGTCAAATATTATACTAAGTGCCTCTGTGAAAGTATTTCTGGATGAGATTAACATTTGAACTGGTACCCTGAACAAGCAGGTTGCCCTCCCTAACATGGGTGGGACTTGTCCAAATCCATTGACAATGAGAATAGAGCAAAACGTCTGAATCAGAAGGAACTCCTTTTGCTAGATGCTTGAGCTGGGACAGCAGTCTTTCTGCTCTTAGACTAGAGCTGTCTTCGGCCTGGCTTGCTGACTCCAGAACTTGGCATTTCTCAGCCTCCATAGGTAAATGGGCCCATTGCTTAAAATCAGTCTGTCCTCTCCCTCGCTCCCCACCCCCTCTCCATCTATATGGTTCTCTGGAGAGCCCCCTCAAGTCACTGCCATCTCAGTGAAAGGGACCATCCCTTAGTCACTGACTGCCCCATCCCTAATTGCACCTACAGAAACCTTGCGGTCATTCTTCATTCAACTTTTACACATCTCCTCCATGCCCTGGATTTGTCACTGGAGTGAGTTGGTACTTCCTTCCAGTGTATTTCAAATCAACCCGCATCTCTCCATCTCTAACCACCACTCTAGTAAAGTCAATGGATTCTAGAAATTTCTAACTGATTCCCATGCTTCCAGTCAGTGCTTTTCAACACCATTTGTGCATGACTTTTCCAGTGATCTTTGAAGTCATAAATAGATGTCACTCTCCTGCTCAAACCCCTCCAACCGCTTACCATTGTCATTTATCTTCCCATGGTCCACAGGGTCTCATAAAGCGGCTCACCTACACCTCTCCAGCCTGATCACGCTTCCTCCTCGCTCACTTTGAGTCACCTCAGGCTCCTCTCTGTTCCTCAGATACACCACGCCCTTTCCCCCTTGGCAATTCTGTACTATCTGAATGGTCTTCCTCTGCTTTTTCATGTGGCTATTTTATTCTCATCACTTAGATCTCCCCAGATTGGCTTTGCCATCCCCTCCAGTTCATCTTTCAGTTTTTCATAACAGTTAATCATAATTTGTAATCCCAAATGATTTTCATTTACTATGTCTCAAGCCCCAAGTAAAATACATGCTCCATCAGGACAAAGAATTAGTCTTTAAAGTTAGCTGATACTTCTAGGTCCAACCACAATACTAGTTCTTAATCAATGCTCAAAAAATTTACGGAGTGATTTCATTAATTCATTCAACAAATATTTATTGAGGTCTTAGAAGGAACTGTTCCAGGTACTAGGAATCCAGCAGTAAATGAAAGGGTCAAAGTTACCACCTTCATGGCACTCACCCTCTAAGGGACAAGCCAGAGACTAAGCAAATAGCATGTCAAAAGGAAAATATTTTTTTATGAAAAGCTCATTGGCACTTGTTCAGAATATTTTCTCTTTCTTAGGATTTAGAGAAGAACTAGATGCCAAGAAAAACACTTAGAAGTTTGGCATATACCATCCTTTCCAGATAAACCCCTAGAAAGTGCAAATGCTGTCGTACATCCCGAGAAACTAGCTTTTGTGTCAGTTACCCTGATATATACAAGAGGCTAATGTCATCTAGGGACCACTTGGGGGGAGGGAGTACTAATCGTTTATTGACTGAGATAGTGATCAGACGGGCAAATATACAATAGCCAAACTCACTGCAAAGATTCACCGTCTTAGTTATTCCAAGGCCAAAAAAGTCAACGAGATGGAATGCGATGTGCTGAATACAAATGCCAGAACGCTAAACCAGAAGGAGGCTGGAGCTGTGTTGAGAAGAGAAAAAGAGAATAAATGGGATGGCAGATTAGATTACCGCCTGTCAGCAAAGCTCGTGACAGCACTGGCCGCCAGCTGTGGAAACGCCACAAACGAATGGTGTGCCATCCTGAAGCCTCCCGCTCGGCCCTGGCCAAGCCTCCTGTCAACACACAGCTGGGCCTCTCTTGGCAAAGCGGTGGCTGTCCTCTCTCAATTTATTAACAATTGCTTCATTTTGGTTGATTCTAAGGATGAGATCATCCTAACATTTTTCATAGCTGATGAAATTAATTGCTGAATTCAGACTTTGGAGATTATTTTGCCAATAATTTCTTGCCCAGATTTAAGCTAATACCCATGTTCAGTGTGACTGTTCACAGACTCTAATGATGACTGTGAGTCACACATTTCAGCCTCAGTATGTTACACGCTTTAAGAGATAGTAAGTACTTGGCAGGCAGTGAGTGGAAGCCAATGCAAATGGAGGAAAATCAAAGCAAATGTTACAAGTAAACAATAACAATATTGATAATAATGTTTAAAACATTAATTTTTAAAAAATTCTCTCTCTCCCTCTGCCCCTCTCTCCCGCCTGCTCTGTCTCTGGAATTTGTTTTTTAATGTTTTAATTAAAAAACCAAAATTGGGCGCCTGGGTGGTTGAGTCGATTAAGCATCTGACTTCAGCTCAGGTCATGATCTCATGGTTCGTGAGTTCAAGCCCCATGTCAGGCTCTGTGCTGACAGCTCAGAGCCTGGAGCCTGCTTTAGATTCTGTGTCTCCCTCTTTCTGTGCCCCTCCCCTGCTTGCACTCTGTCTCTCTGTCTCTCTCAAAAATAAATAAACATTAAAAATATTTTTTTAACTAACAATTATTAAGCCAGGAACTTAGTAAGCACTTTATTATGGATTATTCCAGGCAGCCCTCACAATAGTCTTGTGAAATAGGTACAATTATTTTCCCTATTTTACCAAAGCAGCAAACAGGCCAGGATGAGACACTACTATCTGAAATGTATCCCTCTTGTTGTTT
This sequence comes from Helogale parvula, assembly GCA_004023845.1. Taxonomy (NCBI): domain Eukaryota; kingdom Metazoa; phylum Chordata; class Mammalia; order Carnivora; family Herpestidae; genus Helogale; species Helogale parvula. The sequence goes on from PJEM01014142.1 coordinate 10,655, forward strand.
TGGAAGAGGCAGCAAAGTGTTCAAAGTTCATAACATCCTTATTTGAAACTGTAAAAAAGCTGAAAATAATCCAAACGCGCATCAACAGTAGCACACATATCGCACTGCGGTACATACAGACAACGGAATAGTATTCAGCAGTAAAAGGTTATGAATGACTGATGTTATAAACAACATGTGTGAATCAAACTAAACATGCTGCACGAAAGAAGACAAACAGAAAAAAAGAGTACATAAAACAGGATTCTATTTATACAAAATTTTAGGAAATTCCCACTAACACAGACTGATGAGAAACAGATCAGGTGTTGCTTGTGAAGGAGAGAAGGATTGCCAGGGACACAAAGAAAACTTTGAAAGTGCTAAGTGTGTTCCTTGTCTTGATGGTAGTTGTGGTTTTCACAGGTATGCTGATATACCAAAACATCAAATGTTGCACCATACTGTGAGTGGTGTATTGTAGGTCTATGATACCTCCATAAAGCTGTTTCTTAAAAATAAGCCAAAACTGCCAAGAAATGTCCCTGCACCATGTGGTTCCCATTACCCTTTGGCCTTGGGCGACTCAGACAAAAGACATGACCTTGTTCTAATATGGCGGGCACCTTGTGACTCTCTAAGAAATATTGGCAGAGATACTAAAAGGCAGAGCATCTCAGCATCAGACTTCACCCTGGAGAGCAGTAGAAAGAGACTAATGGTCTAGAGTACGCATGATAAGCCAAACTGTTCTAAGAGATGCTTTGCTGGGGTTATCTGGGTAATTTGCTTTGCCCCTCGCTTCTCTGGGACTGTGGAAGCATGCCTTCATTGATTCTCCCCGAATTCACAGCTCCCAATTCATCCCATACCCAGAAAACCATGTGAATCGCAATTAAGCACAAGTTCCTTCATGAAATATGTGGAAAGTCAAATTTTAAGGGTCATAAAATCATCATCTTCTAACGTTATCACACTCTACAGCTCCCTTGATTGCCACTGAGTGTGTAAGAAGAAAATCAGGAGATCTACATCTCATACCAATTTGTAGTGCATTTTCAAAATGGCATATGCTGTGTCACTCTGACACTTAAAAGAGAGAGGGCGGAATGAGCCACAGAGAGGGAGCCACACAGCATTCAGTTTGCTGAGTCAGGGGCTGTTGAACGCCAAGTGTTGTGGGACCCATCTCTACATGCTACAGGGATTTGGAGTTGGGTTAGCTTGGAGGCACTTTACAGTAACCAAGTACCTGCTTGTTTAAAACTCTATTCATTACTGCTTTGCTCTTTTCCTTCTCAGTACAGCGTAATGATCCTGAAAGTCGATGTTTGGAGCCTGGAGGAGCACAGGAGATGCACAGAAATGCTGAAATAAGACAAGATTCTTCCAAAGGAGCTGAAAAAAGATGGTAGCCCTCCCCCACTCCCCTCCACAAAGGAAAGCTCACGCAAAGGTTACTTTCCTTGTGATTAAGAGTCTACACAATTAAAATTTTTAAGTGGCTGATTGAAGGATAATGTAGCAGATTTTATTCAGCCGAGTATGCCTCAAGGGAAATTCAGCTTTCCTTTATTACTTCTACCGCATGCACACATTTTCCCTTAGAAATAAAAATTAAACCTTTGCACAATTGCTTCCAAATGCATTTTCTCTTTACTCTAATAATGGTTTTCATGAAACATCTGTAGCAAATTTAAATGTTCCTTTTAAAAAATGCATAGAGTTATCAAGAAACTGATATAAAATATGAATATATGTAAGGCTGAATAAACATCTGTTGCTAACCATCCATCTTCTAAGAACCAGAGTGCCCACTGCTCCTAGCTATTTACTTATCTTTCAGGTGATTACCACTGTCATCAGCATGCACAAATATATAGAGAGGGAAAGGGTGTGACAGTCTCAAAAAGTTTATTCTTCCTCTCTTTCACAGGCTCACAGTTCCTTACAGTGCCAAGGAACTAAGATGATTTGCTGATGAGAAATTAAGATAATTTGCTGAAATCCTTAACTTTCTATCTTTTGCGGAGCTTCATTAATTTTTGTGGGCTTTGAAATGTAAAATAGAAAGGAATAAGGAAAGGTCTGAATGACTGCTGGGAGATGGCTAAAGATACCATGCCAAGGCCAACGTTTGGTGAATACCTCCGACTTCCCAGAGAACTCACCCTTTAATACTGCCCTCCTCCATGCACTTGGCATGCTGTCCTCACCATTTAACAGACACCAAAAGTGGGGTTCGGCAAGAGCAAGCCGCCTGCCCACAGCCCAGCTATGCGTAAGTGACAGTGTCATGAACCAAAGCCAGGTCTTCATGAAACAAGCTCATGTTATTTCCTAAGAGAAGAAAAATAAATTACAGAATATTGAACTGAAGCATTCTAACACATTGTCCACTTTTATATAGAAAAATAAGCTTGATTTATCTCAGTAAGACCAACGATAAAAACACATGCCTCTTTAAGAATATTTCTATGCCTCAACTGCATCTAAGTTCTGTCAAGCTATTTAGTGACCCGTGGTCTTTTTCTGCCTTGTCAGGAAGTTGATAAGGAGCCTACCCGTTACTTTCCCTGCCATTGTGTCCCTGGAACTAGAGCTTGAGATTTGATTTTATCCTTTTATTTTGTCCGCTATCCCATTGTGGATCTGGGAACGCCACTTGGAATGTTCAGATTTTGAATCGGAGTATTTAGATCTAGAAGTCATCAGCAGGAAAGAGGCTACCACAGGATATTTAATGACATAGAAAACCTCTTCTGTAAAGTTCCAGAACTCCTAAGTCATTATCCTTTGGATGGACTTTCTTATCCACCCATACATATTTAATTTTATATCCTCACTACATAATAAATTCATTTTTTACACATACTGCACATTTTCTAATTTGATGAAAAATATGGTATTTTATTGTTTTGCTCTTCTTCAAATTGGCTTATTGAAGGATATTCCAAAGTTAATAACTCTCTCTGAAGTAAAACCTGCTTACTCACAAAGAAGAAAAAAATGATACATTCATGCACACGCATGTACACACATAAACTCCTCAACTTTTGTACCCATGTCCTGATATTATCATGAAGAAGAAAAATGTTATAAGATTGGGAAGTTTAAAAGCCAAAATTTTTGGGGCGCCTAGGTGGCTCAGTCGGCTCAGGTCACGATCTCACGGTTCATGGGTTCGAGTCCTGCGTCAGGCTCTGTGATGACAGCTAGCCTGGAGCCTGCTTCAGATTCTGTGTCTCCCTCTCTCTCTCTGTGACCCTCCCCTGCTCACACTGTCTCTCTCTGTCTTCCAAAAATAAATTTGAAACATTCTTAAAAAGCCAACATTTTCACCAATATACAGAAATGATACCACTTATGTGACATCACCTACTGGCTTAATATTCCTCCAGGTGTTTCAACCTATATCAATTCATTTTACCCTTACAAAAATCCAAAAATATAATTCCTAATTATTTTCCCTATTTGATTGATGCTGAAACAGAACTAGAGGAATCCGCACAACACCATATGTAAGAAATACAGAAAACAAGTCAGAACTGAAAGGGACTAGTTCTAGACTACGAGTGTTTTTTGTTGTTCCTATAACTGTCTTCCATTCTCACCCACTAGTACAAATATAACCTAGAACTAGTGAAGGCACCCAATTTTTACAATAACTAACATTCCTGATGATGTAGTCTGCGGTATTCCAAATTATCCACATCTAACTTAGCTTTCATTACCATCAGCACCCACGTGAGTGGAATCGCACAGTAAGACCTCCTCCCAAAAGTATAAGAAGTATTAAAGGCAAAAAGATAACAAAAATCTGTCACCTTTATGTCTCTGTCTCCTCAGTAGATTTCATTTCATGCTTCGGAAATGTACGTGCCAACCGAACCCAGATGTAAAAGGTAATAAGAGAACCTTCTGCTGTGAATTACTTGAAAACGTGATTTCTAAGAAAGTGTTACTTTGTTAAAAACAGGAGCTTGCTCATGTCAATCCGTCTGGGTTTCATTCTACCTCAGAAAGGTGATGAACAACATGAACATTTATTTGCTCTAGCTAAGTTGAATTCTTTCAGAGTTAAGGAGCGCCCAGAGACGGCCACTGAGATTTTGATGTTCTGCGCAAAACCCTATGGATCTTTTGTGCTCCAGAAAAGAAACTTGTTAGCAGACCTGAGAACCCGTGGTCACCCTGCCTTTGGCTATACTTCTCCAGACTTACTTGTTCCCCTGAGAAATCATGGCTGGAAAAATGTTACATTCATAGTGTTGTTATTGCTGACTATAATATTTTGCTTTATTGAAAGTTGCCCCATGTGAAAAGATTTATTTTCAAAAAGGTTGTTTATGTCTTGGTATTCCCATTCTTGAGTACTCACTCTGTGAAAGGCATTACATTAGACACTATAAATAATAAATAACAAGGATACAACAATAAATCAAACACAGCTTCTTTCTATTGAACTCCAAAATTACATAATTCAGGATAAGGAAAACATTTATATATTAAATATTTGAGCTGCAAGTAATTTTTAAAATTGAATTATCTTAAAGAAACCAGTTTAGGAACATCTGGGTGGCTCAGTCGGGTGAATGTCTGACTTTTGGTTTTGGCTCAGGTCATGATCTCACAGGTTGTGGGATCCAGTCCCAAGCCAGATGCAGCATTGTCAGGTCATAACCTACTTGGAATTTTCTCTCCCTCTCTCTCTGCCCCTCTCCTGTTCATAATCTCTCTCTCTCTCAAAATAAACTTTTAAATAAAGAAACTAGTTTAACCTAGAGAAAAAAGCAAGTAGACATAATAGTGTGCTATATGGGGCGCCTGGACAACTCAGCTGGTTAAGCATCTGACTCTTGGTTTCAGCTCAGGTCATGATTTCACCCAGTCATGAGATCAAGCCCCGCATCAGGCTCTGTGCTGACAACTCAGAGCCTGCTTGGGATTCTCACTCTCCCTCTCTGCCACTCCCCCACTTGTGTGCTCACTCAAAATAAATAAACATTAAAAAAAAATAGTGTTCTCTCTGTTTTGACATGGTGCTGGCCACGGTACTGAGCCGTTTCATCGACTCCTAACAACACACCTATGAACTAACTCTTGGTATTTCCATCTTATAACTAGAAAGTTATACAAGTTGCCCCCGTTGCTGTCTGGTCACAATATTTAAGTAGGTGGCAGGTCTCCTGGCCCCCGAGCCACTGGACTTTTAACATTCCTTTCCACTTTGAAGAACTCTTTGGGACTGGGATGTGAGTGAATATACACTTTTGCTTTAGCAGGATGCCTGACAAGGCTAACCATCTCCCAAATAAGAGCGGGTGGTCATGGCAACCGTGGCAGCGGAATCAGAAGTAGATCAAGCCAGTATCCAAGTAACAAGTAACCACCAGGATGAACCAGCCAACTTCTGCTCCCTCTTCCACACAAAGGCTAAAGGTCAGACTTCCCACTGCCAGTGCCTTTTCTTCACTTATCCCTTTCTTCCTGATCATGTTGTTTGCACGAAACAATTCTCATTCCTTTCTTCTTCCTACCTCATCTCTTCCCAACCCACCTGATAGCTTCTGCCAGTAGCTACTGAGGTATTCCTCCATTCCACAATGACAACTTGAAGAGCTTGACATTACCTAGGGTTCAACAAAGGTGGGGCTGTTCTGGGCCGTGCCTCCACCTAAATTATTTTAAAATTCAGCTCCTGGACACAGAAATAAGTTTTTACAATACTGGGTCCACCTCGAGGTTCTTTCTTCAGTATTATACAGAAATTACTGGAGATGAAGGAAATACGACACAAAGAAGTAAAATAATCTATTTTTTATGAAGTTTCCCTGACAGTGTGGTTGCTGGAAAAAAGAAAACAATTTTCATAATAAAGTTTAGCTGTTTTACATGATGACATACCCCCTCCCAATGAGCAGTGGGTGTTACATGTAAGTAATGAATCACTAAATTGTACTCCTGAAACTATTAGTACCCTATATGTTAACTAACTTGGATTTAAATAAAATGTTTTTAAAAAGAAATTAAACAATTAAACAAACAAACAAACAAAAAGAGAGAAATATCCCCTACAAAACAGTTGCTCTTCCCCAGGATGCCAAAACACAGATTTTACACCTAAAAAATAACTCTTGGCTTAAAGGAAAGAATTTGTTCCTCCTTTAGGTTCATATTCTTTCAAGGTCAGGAATCCAACAAGACAGTATTATCTGCTCAAAATGTAATCTGGACCTCTGATGACCATTAACTTTTACCTCCTAGTATAAGCAGCGGACTTAGATCCATGAAGTCAATATATACAGCCGTGTTCGACCACGGCAGTCCCCGGCAATCACTCAACTCACTGAATGAAGCAATTTGTGTCAGACTCACATGGCTTAGATTTATTTACACAGATTAAACCATTGAGGGTCATTCGCTGTTCAAGCTGTATTCTGAGGATGGCACAGAATTCAGGAATGCTGAATCAGAAAAGCCATCCCCAGGGACTAATTCTCAAGAACAGGGTAACATGTATCTGCTTTGTCGATTTTCATTTGAGCAGAAGTAGAGGTTACCTTACCAGATGCTCTAGACACTAGTAATGAACATGTATTTCCCCCTATGAGTTTTATAATAAATTCAGAGAAGGTCCAGTTCTGACACCCAAAAGGCAGCAACATTATATAACTGACAACATGCTATTAGCAGCCATTTTCACGTATTAGACTTCTACCGGGGTAGCTTATGCTTTGTTTATTGCATCTTTATAGCATTTTCCAGTTGGAGCTAGAGAGCTGCATTTTTTGTGTAAGCACTGTCCTTTTTCACACAAAGTATAACAATGGCTTCTCATGGATTCTGTGCATTAAGGGACTCAACATCACACTGGAGGATTATTTTCCCAACCAGTTTCTGGACAATACAGTAATATTCTCAGAGTCTAATAGAACTGTTCATCCTCTTTTTCTTCATATATATATACGCATATATATTATATATAATAAATATATATGTATATGTATGTGTGTATGTATATATATATTTTTAAGTTTGCTTATTTTGAGATAGAGAGAGTAAGCAGGGGAGGGGCAGAGAGAGAGAGAATCCCAAGCAGGGCTCAAACCCATGAACCATGAGGAGTTCATGAGAACCAAGAGTCAGACACTCAACCGACGGAGCCACCCAGCCACCCACCTTTATCCTCTTTTTCCAAGAACTTCCCCACAAAGGACTACCCAAACATACCTCCCCAACCCCATGTCACTCACATATGCAATCCTACCCAGGGTACCTCTGGACAATTTCTTTCCAATATCCCCTTGTCCAAACCTTCCATTCCCACCTCTGAATCTTCTCCAGGTTGTACTTGCAACAAAGGACACAACAATATTTTCTTAAATCTCCTTAGATGTCATTATATTGTTACTCAGGTACTTCATAAATAACATGTTTTTATTTAAGGCTTAAATGTTACAAGTCAGCTGGTAGCTGGCCAGAAAGAAAGAATGTTCTGAGAAAAGAAGGAAAGAAAGGAGGGAGGGTAAGAGGGAGGGAGAAAAAGAAGAGAGAAAAAGAGTGTTTTGGTAGAAATTAGAGGTGAGCAAAGAGAAGTGGCTGTAATCACCGGGGAAGGAGGAAGACAATACCGACAAGCAGGAGATGCATAGACCTCATAGAGAGCTTTAACCTGAGGCAGGCTGACTTCATACTTCAATAGAGAAATTCTCCATCACAGAACAGTATTTGTCTACTAAACTGGATAAAGGTGATACATCAGATACTTGCCAGTTTTCAGAAGACTTGCTTACATTTTGGAAACTCCCTACATTGTAAGTCCCAAAGGCAGATAGAACCAAATTCCAGACAGATGCTGAAAATTCTAGGTAGGGTATGGGCATGTGCCCTGGGCCATAACTTTGGAATTGGAAGGCAGTGTGCAAAGATACAGAATCTGTGGGGAACTCCCCCTGGTGCAGAAGGGGCGTGGACAGGCCAGCTCCTCAGGCCACACGGGCAGGGAGACACACAGCAGGTCTAACGCAGAGAAGGCACTGCCCGTTTGCTTCTGCAATCAGCTCACCAGCTCTGTTCTGCAGCACCATCTTGGGCATTTTTTTTCCCTAGCTGCAGAGCCCCAAACTTGTCTTAGAGCCCTCCTCTTGATTTTATAAACTACCCAGTATTCTTTTATAAAATTACTTTTCTTCCTAAAACAGTCAAACTGAGGAAGTATATAGCATTGAACAGGGAAAGGGTTAACATTAGGCAGGAAGAGATAAGGGACCTTTGGGGAGGCAGACTGCGGCTGCAAGTGGGAGGCAGAAGAAGCAGTGGGGTTGGGGGGAGGGGGTATGGAAAGGGTAAACATATTCCAGACCCGGCTGGGCTGGGTGCCATGAGTGGAATCTCACAAACTTTTTGATAAGGTCCCAGTAAAAAGTCAAGGACAGAAATCCTCACTGGCTACCCATCCAGGACCCCTCACACTCTTGAAAGCTTTGTATTTTCCCTCCATAAACTCTATCGCTTTGCTCACACTCTGTTGTCCACAAGATTCATTCTTCAATTCCGTAAAACAAGGATCAGTGTTTCTCCCACCCTCCTGTAACAACTGCACACATGATGTCTATCAAATATACATATGAAATTTCATATTATATGTAATATGTATACATGTATACACTCATGAAATTCCCCACTCTAGCATAACAGATTTCTGTCAAATTCCCATAAGCTTACAACTAGATAGAGAGGAACAACACCATTACTACATCCAACCCCACTATTTACAGATGAGGAAACCAATACCCAGAAGGGTTAGGCGGTCACCAAGGGTCAGCCACCTAGGAGAGCAGAGTGAGGACTAAAACCATTTCTAGTTAAAGGCCCTTCCCACCAAACCAAACCAAGATGCTAAAGCTCCTTGATTACTGGGGGTGGTATTTCTGTGACACATTGCTTTTGTATTGATTGGGTTTTGTTTAGTCTTAAGAAAGATCATTCTAGGTCAGTATTTGGTTGATTTATCTGCATTTCGGTATCTGTTAACTTATTAGTATTGAGATAGAGCATGATGAGGACCCCAGAGAAAGGTGGTTAGGACTCAACAGAGTAAGGATAGGGTGCGTAAGGATGTGACAAGAGAGTTTATGCTATAACACTCCCTGGTGTGGGAAATACACTTAAAAAAATTTTTTTAATGTTTATTTATTTTTGAGACAGAGAGGGAGACACAGAATCTGAAGCAGGGCCCAGGCTCTGAGCTGTCAGCACAGGGCCCAATGTGGGGCTCAAACTCACAAACTGCAGGACCAGGACCTGAGCAGAAGCTGGATGATTAACCAACTGAGCCACCTAGGTGCCCCTTGTAAAATATACTTATTTAAAGCAACATCTTTTAGAGTGGTGCTGCTTAGCTGGTTTTGTTGCTCTGGAGCCCAGAACTGGGATGGAAGCCAGTTCACAGGTACATGTATCTATAATAGTTAAAATATTTCCTCAACTCTGGACCACATGAGGAAAGCAAAAGGATGTGTTGAAAAGAAATGAACTCAGTACACAATGAGAACTATCTACTTGTACAATTAACCTCAACACAACAATAGGTAGCAAAGTTTTTCCATCAAGGCAAGTGTCAACTTCTAACTCTCTGATGCTCTGCAGCAGTTTATAGTTTAGCCTCTAGGTTGCATCAGTTTGAAACACTTTCCTTCTTGAATTGTCCAGTGTTATAGATGTTCGTCTACATGTGAATGCATTTTTCTCTCACGCTGCCTTGGCTTTATGTTGTCTTCATATATCAGGGCCATGACTTTTTTTGCAAAATAAACTCTCCCTCTCTACGCCCAGTAATTGCTGAAATTCTTTGTAAAAATGCTACTATTCCAACAGGATTCCTCAGGAGATTTGCTTCTCTCCCACATACTTTGCAAAATGCAGGGCACTAATATACTATACACTTTCTCTGGAATGGCTTCACTGACCTGAGCGTTTTGTGCTCTAACTAATCTACATCTTATATTTTTTATTTTTCATTTTCTGGCATGATAGGAAAGTGGAAAGTCTTGCTTCCTAATCATTCTTTGAAAAGTAGCCTACCTTTCTTGTTAGGATCCAAGTTGAAATCAAATTCACTACTGTGCAGAAATGTGGACTTAACACACATACACACACACACACACACACACACACACACACACACACACACACACACCAGTTCATATCCAATATCAAATGGCTTGCAAAGCCAAAACAGGGAGCCTATTGGATTGCCACATGCTTTATCCCAAGTCGCTCTTGAAACTCGATCTTTTCTCTAAGCAAAAGGTATTTAGTCGTATCTCCTTGAGAAATCCAATTTTAATGACTTCCCCTTCTCTTCTAAAACAAAGCTGAACTAACGGTTCACTTCTAACATACTTTAAAATTACTCCAAATTATCTACACTATAGAGGATCTATTGTACGGCTTATCCAAACTATATATAATCTAAAAATGACACACCCGGGGTTTTATAATGCATTACCTTTCTGAAACCAGATTACGGCATTAATTATATTTGGCTTCAGCAAATATTAACATTTCTTTATGTGCCCTAAGCCCAAACATCTAAGGAAGAGACCTAAGTGTAAGCCCCAGCGAAAGCCAAACTTAAAGTTTAAACCACTCACAATAACTTACGGGGCACTTAACCCCCATAGGGGAGGTCAGCTTTAAGCGAGCATTTGTCCTGTCCTCCAGATAGGGCATTCTGTCCCTCCTACCTCAACTCAGATGATCTTATATAGCCGTGTTGGTGGCATAGTCCTTGATACGCAGGGGCATATAAACTGCTTTTAACGATATATTTGAGGCTATTAAAGTAGATAATCAAGGCCTGGAAATGCGATTATTTTAACAGCTGCAACACCAACCCTCTATGAGTAGTTCACTTTCTGTCTGCTTCTGACTGAAGTCTAAGGGTACAAATGTTTAAAGTCTGGAAGGTGGGAGGGGGGCAATGGGAGGCAAAATTACGTTCACAGCAAGATTCCTGAAAACATCAAAACACTGTCTGTTCTTGCCTTTTGTGAAGTCGGCCCCTCAGCTATTTGTTCAGGCTTCCCTACCAACTTCATGATGAATGAGGTTTTCCAAGGGCTTTTCCACACAGCGCTGTTATTTCACTGGGGTTCGGTGAGTACTTTAAACAGATGAAGACAAAGAAAGCCAGCCATATAATTCAGTGTCTGATTGCTTTTCCACATGTCAGCGGTGAAAAGTACAACTGTGCCTTGAGCAGCTCTGAGTGGCTGCCTGATTGAATCCAGTAAAGGCTGTTACATTTTGGAATGCTCTCTCAACAGAAGAAAAATAGCATCTAGATGGAATACTGCACAAACGCGCTTTGCACCTTACCAGAGAAACCTAGGAATCAGGGCTTTTCGCCACAGGGGCATGAGAAGGAGAAGGGCATTTCCCACGCCCTTCTGCGGCCACATCATCAACATCTGGAGGGTGTGAGCTAACCCACATTTTTTTTCACTTCAAATGATTTTTTTAAGCACAGACTGCAATTACGGCATATAAGCAATGGGGTGTGAATTGAGAAGCAAATTAATTTCAAGAGTGTGTGTTTCCAGAAACAAAAGTTTAAAAGATATCATGAGGAATGAACAGAAAGAGTTTATTCTTCTTTAATCACACATTTCCTACTGGCTGGGAAAGAAAAGTCCCCTTGTTTTATTCCAGCTTTCCTGGGACAGGGTGAGAAAGAGACACAGTACTAAGATCCATATGAGCTCTGCCTTTGGAGCCCAAGTAACCTCTCAGCTTCTACATATAAGAAAATCTGATCATACCAAAGCAAGCTGACCAAAAATAAGGGAGAAAGAACAGCATCAACCATTAGGATACAATATAGCAAAAAGGAGAAGAAGGAAGCGCTGGGTTCAATATTGAGTCACCTCCATGACTCGAGTGTAGAGACATCACCTCTTGGCAATTCAAAACCTTCCCTTGAGGGTAATCTTTGCTTATCTATTGCTTGGAAAGAGCTAGTGTAAAAGGCTTTAAGAACACATCCATGACTAGAAGCTTTCCATAGGGCTCCGAGCACAGTATATTCCATACCGCTAAATAACAACAGCGCACTGTAAAATTATACATAATCAATAGTCTGTCCGCTGATCCAAACACCCCAGGGGCCCATTTCTGAAGATTTTATTGCATATATATTCCTGGCGTGCGTATAGTAGAGCCTATTGATTCACGCACAGCTGTTTTTCTCCTGTTAGCGCATGATTATTTTCAAGTGCTTTACTAGAACAGATGTTTTAAGAGCATGCTGAGTACACGTCTTGCCTCAACTTTTTTATTTACAGACACAGCAGATTGTCACGCTGCTATCCTTTTGATACTGTGGGGGCAGGGGTACAATCTGCAATGACAGTTTCCCTCAACACTGTTCAGCAGAGGCACTTCTGACTAGTTCCCTCCCACCATCACTGCTGGCAGGGACCCTCTCTGTCCCTCTATCACTTGTTCATCCTCTGATCCCTTCTCCCATTAGGCTGTTTGAACTTGGTTCCTCCACACTGAGACTTTTTAAGCTGTAGCAAACGGAATATACCAATGTCCTATATAGAATGCAATTTTCTCTGTTGGGTTTGTAACTGCTCCAAATAGTTGAATTTAGATAACAGCTTATTTCCTGAGAGTCAACATGTACTTCTGCTTGAACCTGCTGCAAAGTCAATCTCATATTGGTGTTACAAAAACCTGTTACCATGGAAAATAATATTCTGCCACACATTCATCACAAGAGCCCGCCAACCTTGTCGATTTTGCGTCAGCAGAATGTCCATAGCCCTAAGTGGAAAAGTTTTCCCACCTAAAGAACATGATTTCAGGTCTTTGAAGCATAGAATACAGATGGATTTGTACCTTTAATAGGATGTTAAATGATTCTCCAAAGTATCTTAGTAGGTAAGTAAAGGTATTTTTCTGATCCTTTCTCCTTACCAGTGTATAAACTGCTTCTTTCGGGATTAACACGATTGTTCAATTGACTTTAGCTATTTTTCTAAATTTGGAACATTTGGGGTAGCTAACCCAAGGTAGGAATAGAATGATTATCCTTTCCAATTCCTCTCTGCCCATATAGGCATGGGTTCCTCTTCACAATACTTAATTCACTACAACTTTATTCTTTCCACAACCGCATCTTCAGTTCAGAGCTTTAGGAATTGTCAAATGTCACATTCAAACGGCCATTTCATGTCAGTCTCCCGTTCACAGCAAACCAGTCAGCTCACAGTCGGTAGCTCAATCAACATTGAGAGTTCTGGTTATAATTTATGTGCTCCATCCACTATGTGCTGGGGACTTGGGGGTAGGAGACCCAGCCATTTTCTGGTAAGGAAGAAACAAATTCAATAGATTCTTGAACAACAAGAGCTTTCTTCAGAAGACAGCACCAAAGACACTAAGGAAATATTCATTTTCTCTCCACAAAAAAGAATTAACTCACTTTGAGGAAGAATTTCTATATAAGGGGACCTGTCTTTTCCCCTTCCATTCCACTGAATACTGCTGACAAAGAAGGAAGGACTAGCATTGGTGAAGACAAATGTTAGTTATCAAACAGTGTAACAAGCTGGTAAAAGAAACTTTTCCTGTGATTGTGGCATGTCCACTAAAGCATCAAAGCTGAGGACATGGAGAAATTCCTCCTTCTAAGAACAGATGTTACAGTGTTCTTTAAGGTGGTAGAACTTGCCTATCAGTGGCCACCTCTCACTTCTAGCCCATGAAAGAGAAGGCTAGAGATTCACTAAAGAGTTTATTGAAAGGGAACTTATAGGGCACCTGGGTTGCTTGGTAGGTTAAGTGTCTGACTGTTGGTTTCAGCTCAGATCATGATCTCATAATTCCATGAGACCAAGCCTGGCCTCACACTCTGTGACAGCACAGAGCCTGCTTGTGACTCTCTCCCCTCTCTCTCTGCGCCTATCTCACTCACACTCTCTATCTCTCTCAAAATAAATAAATAAGCTTAAAAAATAATGAGATAAATAAATAAATAAATAAATAAATAAATAAAGGGAGTTTACAGAAGTGGAGGTGCATCATTCTCCCCTCTGCTTCCCATAAGTGCTAGAGCTGTAAGAAGGGATGTAGGGAAGTGGCTTCTCACCAGCAGAGGGCTCCCCAAATTTGAAGGAAATTCACTACATAGAGACTAGGGGCAGCGTCATGAGCCTGTAGGCGCACCAATACAGGAAGCCACCTAGGGCAAATGGCAGTGACAAAAACAATCATTCCAGGGCAAGACGTGGTTCACACTTGAAAAGAAATCAATTCGCCATTTCTGCGGCCAAGTGACACCTTGGATAGCAATGAGGCATGAAAGGCCCAAAGGGGCCTCACCCAAAAAAGCTGACTGTAGCAAAGCGTTCGCCAGCAGGAGGTGCCCACAGTATACAGTCAGGGTCAGGGACACGCGAGGAAGGATCACGATTTTCACTCATCCACAAGAGGGAAGAGCAGCCAGTGGAGGAGGAGATTGGGAGGTACAAGTTGAGTCAGCATCGATGCAGCAGAAGGGTATAGAGGAGTGGAAAACAACCCAAACCCTCGTAGGTGTCCGCATCAGTCATGGGTTGTCCTAACAACACACCATACTCTGGGTGGCCTAAACAACAGAAATGTATTTCTCCCGGCTCTGGAGGCTGGGAAGTCCAAGATCAAGGTGCCAACCAGTTACTGGTGAGAGCTCTCTTCCTGGCTTGCAAATGACCATCTTGTCACAGTGTCCTCACAAGGTGGAAAGAAAGAATGAGCGCTGTGATGTCCCTTCTGAGGCAGGCACTAATCCTGTCCTATCAGGGTCCCATCCTTATGACCTCATTTAACCTTAATTCTGTAAAGGCCCCATGTCCAAATACAATTGCATTACGGGTTAGGGCTTCCACTTATGATTTCTGGGTGAAAACAGTTTAGTCCACAGCATTTTTACTTACAAAAAAAGAAGACCATAAAAAGGCATCTAATGAGAACAAAACCATAGGCAAAGTATATCCACACACAAAATACCTTAAACAAAAGATGTGGGGAGAAAAAGCATAGAATTTTGTGTTTAAATTTTCTCTAAGGAAAGGTGATGATAAATTATCTACAAGTTAAAAAATGTGCCAGAAGGGAAATGCATTAGAAAAGCAAGTCATGATGAGGAAAAGAGGAAAAAGAAACAGGGAGCATGAGCCTACTGTGTTCATAATAAACTATGTAATTAATTGAATGCATTGGAGTCTATAGTTGATTTATGGTGGGGAAATAAATTTAAATATAAATGCCGTGTTAAAATTGTTGTAGGATCGTAAACTTTAAAACTTGGAGATTGTAGAATGTATAAGTATGTAGAAATGTTTAAAATAAAACTGACTTGAAGAAAGAGAAATTATAGAAAGGAAAAATTTAAATGCGCTTATAGTGCATTTATAAGAACCTGATTTATAACCAAATATTTGAGGGAAATGTATTGGCTTGCTTGACAGAATAAAAGAAAATTTAAATATACTGGATACATGGGCCGGTTATTTATGATAAACTCTAAAATAGTCTGTGCTTCTTAAAGGAAAAAAAACTACAGTGAGATATGAATTTAAAGTAATAAAGTTCAAGATGGTAGAATCTGCGTATGCCTTTGCCTCTTCTCCTTTGAAACTCATTAAAATGGCAGTTTAAAAAGACACAAGGAAGGAAATTCATAAAAGTGCTGAGAACATATGGGACATCAATGGACCAGATATTTCTGCAGATTTCTGGATGGCAGAGTAGGGACTAGAATGGTACTATGTACACATGAAAGCAGAGGGAGCCGTCACTCAAACCACGATCAGAAGGGAGGGCTCAAGTGGGAAGTTCATTGTGGAATTCTCCAGAAAGAGCAAGTAAAAAGAGAAGGAGGACCGATTGCCAAAATTTTTAAATGCAATAAAATGGATAGAAAATAAAGTTGAGACATGCTTTGGACTATAGAGCACAAAGGATGAAGAAATTGAAAATGTGAGCAAAAAGATAAGAGGCATATAAAATCAGTCCAGGTTGGCCAGCATCTGATTAGCAGAAATCCTATAAAAAGAAAACAGGTACAAAGGAAAAGATTCCATTTTACTCTGATGAGCGGCCTAGGGGCATGTAAGAGAATCCAAAAGAAAAGAAATGGAATCCTAGCACACTGCATGTCTCGACAGTAAAAAATAATTACATACTTATAGTAATATAAAAGATTGATTATTTTTAGCCTCAAAGGCAACAAACATAGGCAGAGAGCACCGAAAGTATGGTTGTAATTGCAGAACAGAATGTAAATGTTATCAGCCTTGACAATATAAAAGCAAAAATTAAATTGGAGGAATGTGGGAAGAAAAAATGTGAAGAAGAGGCAGGGGAAAGGGGGGGAAAGACTTATGTTTTCATCCTAGAGCAAAATCAAGTTCTTTGACTAAAGTAAAGGGAACAAGAGAGAGGATTATTGGTATATTTCCTAAAGTTATGAAAAGAACCAAAAGTAAAGCTGAAGATACTAATGTAACTACCAAAGGTAAGGAAGAAGGTGAGGAGCCAGATCATCATCTCTCACAGCAGAGAGTAAGGAAAACTGCCCAAAGTCATTAAACTAAGAAACAGGGGTTGATGGGTTTTTCTTCAATAACTACCAGAATTTCTTTTCATGCTCTCTGTCTTTCTCTGTCTCTCTGTTTCTGTCTCTGTCTCTCTTTTTCTTTTTTAGAGAAAGAGAAAGAACATGAGCAGTAGAGAGAGAGAAAGAGAGAATCCCAAGCAGGCTCCACGCCCAACACAGGGCTCAGTCCCAGGACCCCGAGATCATGACTTGAGCAGAAATAAAAAATCGGACACTCAGCTGACTGAGCCACCCAGACGCCCCCTAGAACTCCTTTTTGATGGTCAAGAGATGCTGGTGGAAATGAACCTGGGAGCGTGAGGAATAGAGCAGGGTGATTTCTCTCCTTGTCATAAACTCGTCTGTATTCCTGATTTCTTTCTTTGGGTTCATATCATTTGGACAAAAACAAATAAATAAGAACAAACTCACCAAAACTTAAGTATTAAGCCAATGCCAACTGTCTCCATTTTCCAAATGCTGAGTAAAGTCAAGGTCATGGCCAAGAGCGGGAAGTAGATTTTAGTCTTGCAAGAAACCAACTGAAGACTAAAACAGCCAATGTAACTCAAGAGAAATGTAGAGGAACTGAAACCAAAAACATCTTGTATCCTGTCTCCTTACTCTCTCTCTCTCTCTCTCTCTCTCTCCCTCTCTCTCTCACACATACACAAAGCCAACAGAATTTGCACATATGACTGTGCTCCTATATCTAGTGAAACATTCACTATACAGCAATGATTACTTCTTCATAGATTCAAATAATACATTCTTAGATAAAAATCAATTCATTCTAACAATAAATTGTGTGTTAAAAGACACAAAATGTGGAACAAATATTAAACATATTTTTATCAGCTTTCCCAAATAAAATTTTCAAAATAGGGAAATACCCAACCAGGGTATACCCTCAAGACACCTGATTCAACCAAAGTGTGAGTTAGCAAAGTTTTTCTTCTTAAAACATTTTTTAATATATATATTTTTTGAGAGAGAGGGAGACACAGAATTTGAAGCAGGTTCCAGACTCCAAACTATCAGCACAGAGCCTGATAGAGGGCTCCAATTCATGAACCATGAGATCATAACCTGAAGTCGGAGGCTTAAGCAAGTGAGCCACCCAGGTATTCTATACTTAAAAAAAGAAAAAGACAAAGAAAAGTTTAGCATCTGGCAAGGATATTGATAGCTTGCTGAAAAGTGGATGAAAGCAAGATTCAAATACCAATTCAGCTTCCACATGAAACTCCTGTTTATATTTGTGATAGCTGTTCGCAAAACAGGGTCCCAAATAGAATTTTAGATAGCATTAATGATATGGCCAAAAAAGGGATGAAAAATCACAAGGAAAAGTACATTTGATATGTGACCAAAAAAAAAAAAAGTTAACAAAGACTATCTTCCAACCACACAAAGCAATCCGAAAACCTGACCTGGGCAGTTCCTATCTAATATGACATGATTATAATTATGTCCAAGTGCAAAGGAAAAGAAAACCCAAACCTTACAAATCACAGGGTATCCAAGATTTAAGGAGATGACAACAGTACCCTGTGGCACATATACAAGAAATTTAATTGTAACTAAAATGAATGCTTTACAACAGTGGAAGACAGGTTTGGGGAAAGTGTGTTTTGTTTTGTTTTGTTTTGTTTTGTTTTGTTTTGGCAGCTTTACAGAAAAAGCAGCTCAGAAACACACTCACTATGCACACACCTCAGTACCCACGAGCATTCACGCGAGCAGAGCCAGGGAGGCTACTGGAGATTCAGCAAGAAGATTTTTATAAATGATCAGTTCTCTCTGCAGCCGCTCCACATCCTTCGTAGGCAAAGGATATGTCCCAATTCAAACCAGAAGAAAAGTATGTGATCCACACACAAAGTTTATTTGTTCCACTCCCGCCCCAATCATCACAGACACCTTTTAATCAACATGCAAATGAGGCATGTTTCCCTGCAAAATTACTGGTTCCTTATGTAATTTTAGCATTAAAATAATAGTTGGCATCTAAAAACTATTCCTTAGCCCAAAAGCTTTCAACATCTGAAAACTGTCTGAGCTCCACTCAGCTGAATGTGCACACACATTATAAGAAATAGGAAGACCACCATTATAAACAAAGGCTTCCTTTCCAAGGGAAAATAAATGCAAAGGAAAAGTATGTCTAGAAGAACACCCAGTCCCCTTTCTTGTCAGTCCTGCCTTTGCTCATTATGTTCAGGTACACATACTGTCCTATGAAATGGCCCACGTTCTTGATCTTTCTTGACTCAAAAATGGCCCTTATCAAAGCCCAGGGTGACCAGTTAATCTGAGAAACTATTGCGACCAAAGCTATCATTGACCATTAAAGGAGACTGTGTTAGCCCTTCCTAAATAACAAATGCATTGAACAGGAACCCTCCATGCTGTGGGCTGGTGGCATCCTGTAGGTCCTGTGACTTAGTCAATGGGACAAATAGCTCAGGACAAAGGGGCCTTGAGCATCTGTGGAGTCACATCATCTATTCCATTTTCTAGCTCCTACACATAGACCAGTAAGGTCCATTTAAATGGACTAATCAGTGTGGACTCTGTTTGGTGATTCAGATGTGATCTGATGTGCCCTCAAGAACCTTATAATGGGAACTTAGACAAGATAAGCCAAATATGTAAAATGGATAAAAGACACATTATTCGTATTTAGTGAAATCCAACAACTATCATTTTCTCACAGCCTATATACTAGGCTCTGAAAAGCACATGAGTAAGGGGAAGGGACCACACGTTGATGACCCAGAAAGAGATACAAAATATAAAACATTTCAAAGAAAGGGAAGATCACCTTAAGGAAATCAGGAAAGCTTTCACAGAGAAAATGGCACAGATGAGCCTTGAAGATAGGTGAAATTTCAATTTGTTCAGATCTAGAAAATAAAAAAGAGGGAAATTCCAGGAAGTAAGAACAACATGAACAAAGATATAGGTAAAGGTGGGCAGTAAATTTTGCACATCTCAGCAGAGAAGTTCAAACAATCAACATATCAAACATCTCCCATGAGTTAACCAGCACATCAGGTGCTGAAAAAACAAAAATTAACATAACAGAAGTCCCTCTCTTGAAGCACTCACAGCCCCGATATCAACATGTTGTGTTCCTGATGGATGAGCTCAGAGAAGAGGAAGAGAGGCATGTGATGTCAGAGATGCAGAATAACACCGCACAAGGGAAGGAGAAGGAAAAGCCAAGGTGAAAGGTTAAGAAGGAAGGACCTGTGGAAAAAAAACACTTGGAATTTTCATTTATAATAAACTCAAAGATCAAATACTCCTCGTAAAGAATTGGTAAAGATTTGAGAATGAAAGGATCAGCAATCCATTAAGAAATGGGCAAAAGATATGGACACTTTACAGAAGAAAAAATGGAACTAGCCCTTAGAGAGATGACAAAATGCATCCCCTGGCTGTTGATAAGAGATGTGTAAATTAAAACTGCACAAGATCCTGTTTCTCGAAAGTCAGATTGACAAAAAAGCAAACAAAAATACAAAAACAAACAAAACAACTTTATGCTCCACAGTCGAGTCCTGTTTGCAAGGCTCTACGGAAATCGGCGCTCTCATACATTGCTGAAGGGAGTGAGAAAATGGTAAACCTCTCTGGATGGGAATTTAGTAATGTCTAGAATACTTCAAATTATATTCATGGCTTGCATTTTTTACTTCATTGGACAGTGCTCCTCTAGATCTAATTATGACTTGACAAAAAATTTGGAAGAGAGAAAGACATATTGAAAACATCCAAGGATAGGGGCACCTGGGTGGCTCAGTCAGTTAAGCGTCCGGCTTCAGCTCAGGTCATGATCTCATTGTTCGTGGGTTCGAGCCCCACATCAGGCTCTGTGCTGACAGCTAGCTCAGAGCCTGGAGCCTGTTTCAGATTCTGTATCTCCCGCTCTCTCTGACCCTCTCCTGCTCACGCTGTCTCTCTCTGTCTCTCAAAAATAAATAAAAAGGAAAGGAAAACACCCAAGGATACAATTAGCCAGATTCAGTATGAGTAAAATTCTAACAGGCAAATGATTCCTATTCCAAAAGAGATGACATGAACAGGATAACTGAATTCAGACTGATTCCTGAATAATTCTCAGGAATTAGCATTAATGCTTTGATGCACTAATGCCATCAGGGTTGTTTTTTAGGTTTTTATACATTAGAGATCCACACTGAATTATTTATAGTTCAAATAATGTGCATTCTGAGATTTGCTTTAATCCCCTAAAAAATAAAGTATGGGGACAGAGGAAAATCAAAGAAGCCAACTGTTGACCATTATTGAAACTGGCTGATAGGAAAACAGGGATTCATTATGCCATTTTTGTTACTCCTGTAGATATTTGAAATTTTTCCTCATTAAAAAGTTTTTTAAAAAGGAATTACTGAAACATAACAGTATTATCTGGAGAGTGAGATGTCTTTGAAGCTAAGAGAAGAGAAGGCTGAATACCAGCTTCCAATACTTGCAAAAGGATGCAGGGAGAGAGCAGTCAGTAAAACCACTGAGCTTATCTATTTCTAAGACAATTACAGTCTGATAAAAAGTGACAGATAGAAAAGCCAGAGTGTGAAAACCTGGAAGAAGTGATCAAGGGAATGAAATGGGGAAACTATAGAGAGACAATTCTTTACAAGGTCTTCAAGTCATTAATGAAAAGACAGAAATGTGATGCAGAATACAAGTAAGAGTCACTATGATTAATAAATACCACAGTATCACTAAGTCAATCACATAGTTCTGAAAGTCACTAAATCTTCAAAAGTGTTATAATATGGAAATGGCACAAGGGTAGCAACCAGAAAGTCTAGGTTCTCCTTTCAAACACTAACTGTCAGAGCATATACGTCAGTGAAAAAAAAAAAGTAGTTGTTTCAAAGACACATAACTATGGGAATGTGGTTTGGGATCATCCTTTCCTCCTGAAACCTCAAAGGTGGAGAGGTAGGTTATTGGCCATAAAAAAGAGCCAAGAGAGTGAAATTCAATGTCTTGTTCAACTAGTGGGCTTAGGACATCCCCATCATCTCTGCTTTGTATGTGAGCAAAGAGTCGGAGAGATCCTTCAAACCAGAAACAGAAACAAGTAACCAGACCCAGACTAGAGCGTGACTCTGCCTCTGGTTACTGCAAGGAAGTAATTTATTACCATCGGGCTACAGGGAAAGTTGGCGCTGACTTGGTCCACATGTCCCCTACTGTGAACTACCTCCAGATGTTCGCTAGAACTGCTGCGCACCATCAAAAAGTTAAACAAGTCTGAAACATCTTGCGAATAAGCGTGAGGCAAGTTTAAGGGAAAAGGTCAAGTGTGAGGACAGGAATTCCCGGGGCACACAGCTCTCAACTGTAAGCTCTTATATCTGACACCGAATACCTTGTAACAGAAAGCATATCATCAATTCATTTATTCGACAAACATTTACCAAGGCCCTAATATGCATTCGACTCCAGGCTGGGTGTTAGAGATGGAAGAGTAAATGTTATTCACTATAATAACCCTAACACTCAGGACAGTATAAATACAGTTTTGAATGCAAGGGGCTTTACTTACAGGTGAGGAAGAGCAGGAGAAGAATCATCATGAGCTAATACAAAAATACCTTCCTGACTCAGAAGGAGCTGATCTGCTTATCTCCACCTTGGGAGAAAACCAGGAAACAGGTTGCAGCAGAAAGCAATTATAAACAAAGAAACTACAACTTGTAAAGGAATACAGAGAAAACAATGATTTAATACGAAGCCGAGAGAACTGTTGGGGGGAGGGGTGCGCAGAGAAATACAAAGGAAAACAATTGCACGAAACATAACACACTTTATCAACCCTTCCAATTTTGAGTAGTTAACAGCTTCCATTGGTCCTGGCAAGAGATTCTGAATAGGATTTAGAAAGAATGTGGAAGTAGTTAAAACACACATCTTCTTCAGGCTAGAAGGATTCCCAAATTTCATCTGCAAACTAGACAGAGTATGAATCAGAAAATGACAAACGTGCTCAATCCTATGTTCTTGTAAGTTCTAGGACACTTGCTTTTTCGGAGAATACACTACACTTCATCTTGAACACTACACCTTTATCCTGATTGGACTGGACAAGTATAAATGGTTCTCCCCTTGGTCAAAAAGGCAAAAGGAACACGGGATGGGGGTCCTACCTCTCCTCTACAGTAAGGGCTTGGAACTGGACTAGCTCAGAAACTGTCAAGAGTGACACAGTTTATGAAGCAGAAAATTTCAATCAAGAAGGGACTGGGGCACCTGGGTAGCTCAGTTGGTTGATCGTCTGACTTCAGCTCAAGTTGTGATCTCACAGTTTGTGAGTTCAAGCCTCGCATCAGGCTCTGTGCTGAGAGCCTGGAACCTGTTTTGGATTCTGTCCCTCCCAACTCATGCTCACTCGCTCACTCTCTCTCTCTCTCTCTCTCTCTCTCTTTCTCTCTCTCTCTTTCTCTCTCTCTCAAAAATAAATGTTAAAAAATTAAATCAACAAGGGATAAAGTTGGAGTCTCCTTCCAAAGTATGCAGTGTCCTCAAAAATTCACCCTATGAATATCTTGAGTAAGAAACCCTTTGCTCAGCGGCTCTTTTATCTCCACTCCACAGAGCAATGCCTTCACACAGGTACAGAGGCATCTTCCCCTAGGTACGGTTGCTAGTTCTACATTACTTGACATGATGGTTTTGACAGGCAATTCCCCGACCTGACAGAAGGGGGCAATGTGGAGCTTTTGGCTTGCACGAGTTCAGCCCCCGTTCTGCTCAGTGTTAACAATGCTGAGTATATATACACAAATGTGTGGTCTCTTATCCAGAAGGGCAAAATCAGAAAAAAAAGTTTGGCATATAAAGAAGGGAAAGATGGGAGCACCCGTGTAAAAAAGAAGAAAGAAAAAAAAACACATCCTAAAGGATTATAAACTGGGGGGTGGGTATATGAATGACCACAACTGCAGATAGTATTCTGTCTCAGTAAATCACATGCTCATGTGCTTTTTTTCCTGAACTCACTATGACAATGTCATTTGTCCATCTCTTGTTTATTTCACTTCATGAGCTCCTTGTCATTTAATTAATGCTTTTAAATGGAACATGAAATTTCTTTATCAATTCATTTTGAAAATATATTCTGACTTGCTAATCTCTCTCTTCTTTAACCAGAAGATTTCTATAGCTTACCTTACAAGAAATGACAAGGGCAATTATCATTAAAAACTGAGCTGAACAAAGCTATGGTAATGAGGAGTGCTACAATTCATTCACCACTACGATAGGTGATAAAAGGATAAAATGAACCTACCTCTGTCTTTCTGATAACAAAGCAATTACAACTTGTAAAATAATACAGAGAAAATAATAATTTAATAAAAAAACTGAAAGAACGGTAGGCATGGAGAAATACAAAGGAAAACAACTCTGCACAAAAGATAATTCACTTTATCAAAACTTTCCATTATGAGTAGAAAAAGACTTGCCAAAAATGTCAGCATGCACGGCAATATTTTTCCCAGGAAAAATAATTTTCTCTTATTAGTATTCAGAAGGCTGCGAGCAGAATGATACAATGAAAAAATGTTCACTCTTGTCTTTGAAAGCAGTAAGCAATAAAGCTCAAGTAGAGATAAAGCAACAACAGTATAACACACACATACACACCCACCCACACGCATATCCATGTACACAGACATACACAGATGTACACACACAGATACACATACACACACGGATACATAGATGTATACACACCCACGGATACGCACACATGCATATACACATATACACACAGAGACATACACAGATGTGTACACACGCGCATATTCACATATACACACAGACATGCACAGATATAGATACACACACGCATATACACATACACACTCAGACACACACAGACGTGTACACACAAGCATATACTCATACACACAGACATACACACAGAAGTATACACACACACATATATACACACACAGACACACACAGACACACACATGCATACACACACACAGATGCGCACACACACACAGACACACACAGACACACACACAGTTACACGCACACACACACACACAGACATGCACAGACATGTGTACACATGAATACACACACGTATATATGCACATGTACGTACACACACACACAGATACACACACACAGATGCGCACACACACAAACACCAACAAACAAACATACTAAGAATCACAGACCAGAGATAAATGACGGACTAACATCCTGAACAAGCAAATGACATTTGGACAAAGTGAGCGACATCAACCCTCGTGACCTGCAAAGGCATGTGGGAGGATTTGAGCTGCCAAGACAGTGTCTGCCAGACACACCCAGGCTGGCAGACAGTGCCTCAGTGGACCACTGCCAGCGCAGACTTGCTGCGTGAAAAGTGTTAATCAAAGAACTGAAGCATAAAACGGACAACCAAGGCATTTAAGCTTCTGTTTGTAGCCCCAAAACTCACTCCTGGAGTCTTAAATCACCCCCATTGTTTCATCTCTAAGTTGGGAATGGCACTGCTTACCTGTCAGGGATGCCGTGAAGATCAGGTAATGATTATAAAGTACGCCAGAGCTCAGTATTAAATATTACAAAACACAACACGAGCTAGAATCTGGTCTACATGGCTCACACGGGCTCCATTCTGCTCACGTCACAAGTCATGTCACTCTCCCAGGTGTTACTGACTGCAAAAGAAAAAGCCCAGAAATCAGGCTTTACTTCCCACATTTGGGGAAAGGTGTATCTTTCCACAGAGTTGGGGTAATGGTGGAAACCGGATACAAAGGATGTGCGTCCTTTATGAATGAAGAACAAAAGCACAAAAGTGAAGTGTTTTTCAAGTTCTTACTTACAGACTGCATTTCTCTGTCTCTCTCTCTCTTCTCTCTCTCATTTTCTCTCTCTCAACCCCCTCTCCTCTCCATCTCTATGCTCCCTGTTTCATGCTCTTTCATGCATACACTTATTCTTAATGGTAGCTTCTCAAGTTTACTACAGAATAAAGTTAATGTCACAATTATGCATAGTATACCATGTCAGCCCTTCCCAAAGCCCCCACAATCTGGAAATGGTCCATCACCCTGAGAACCTATACACCTACAGATGACAAAAAGGTGATAATTCAGTGCAATTCCTCATCAGATGCTTGAATTCTCTCCATAACATGCTTAAGTGCCTTCAGGGATGATGAACTCACTCTACTTGCAGCCTGTTCCAGTAGCAAAATTCTTATTTGGCAGTTGTTTTGTGTGTTGGTCTAAAATCTGTTTCTGGGGTGCCTGAGTGGCTCAGTCAGTTAAGCATCCCACTTCAGCTCAGGTCATAACCTCACAGTTCATGAGTTTGAGCCCCATGTCTGCTCCTGTGCTGACAGTTCAGAGCCT